>JAOUZG010044158.1:2996808-3018776 GCA_026289955.1 Argiope argentata | reverse complement strand
TATATATATATAATAACAAGACAATTTGAGATACATATAATTGTGTGTGAGCTTTTAAAGACAAAAAGATATATAACATCAAAATATCAATAGTTCAAAGGTCTAAAGTTGATAAAATTGTAATTAAAAGCCAGGCAAACTTTTTTCAACTATATTTTTTTAAAAATATTACATCACAAACCACTATGTTTACATTCAAATACTTTTTCTTTTATGATAAACATTTTCATTTCCATACACTTTTTACTTTCTCTTAGACGAAGGTTCGGAAAAAATATATAAAAAAGTAAAGTATAGCAATCGTCAAAGAATTCGAAACCGAGATTTTGACGAATTTCTAGGTTTTGAACCTTCCCTAGTTCAAAAACTTATTTTCAAAAAATGTCCGCCCTTGATGTCTGTCTATGACAAAGTTAACTCAAAAATGCTTTGCGTTATAAGATTGAAATTTCATACAAGCAAAATGTGCTAAGAGGAAGTCCGTTGTTGTTTCTCATCCCCATGACCAGCAGAGCTAGATCACATCTATGAACTCATTCACCTAGAGAAAGTCCAGTACCAAAAGGGGATCATAAACCATGTCCCGCCTGGTAAGCCCGACACAAGATAAAATGTGGCAAGGAGAGGCCCGCGCAGCAGAACATTTAGTGCAGAATTCGAACAGCTTAACAAAGGACATTCATAATAGACAACCACTAAGGAAATGGCTAAGACAGATTCATCTCGTCTATTAATGCACCGAACCAGGGAGCAGCCAGGACGCTTACTCTAATACCATGGGTGCACCGGGGAGACCATCCAAATGACCTTATACGTGACCTTGTGTTTAGGGGGGGGGAATCCATGTAAGTAAGAGAAGCGGCAGGCGTAGAGCTCTCGCCAACATCAGCTCTAGCCAGACTTTCATAAAAAGGATTAACAGTACGTTTGACCATGAATGTAATTTAACATGAATATAGTAACACGCAGCGAGGTAAATAGATAAAATTTAATAAACATATCAAATGCTTTTAGCATTGACACCTATCAAAATTTGAGCTATATTCAATGGGGATTAACTAATTGTTGGTTTTACTTTTAAAAAAAAACGCCTAAATGGGATAATTCAAAAACACATGGACTTAAATGTATCAAATTTGATATGCGATTTTTGACTTTGGTAAAGAATCATTCTATGTCAAATTCTGATTTCAATTGATTGAGAAAAACGCATCTTTAAATGCAAATTTCATTTTTAGATAGCTTTAATCTCATGCCAGGGATAAATCATTAAAAAACTCGCCAAGAACGAAACCACAAATTCAGAAGAAAAAAAAAGCTTAATTCGTGCCAATGGTTAATATTTAGTAACTATTGAGTGTCAATGTCATGTAAGGCGTGCTGTCAAGTTTATTATAGTATATGCGAGAAATTTTTTGGGGGACCACTTCCGATGGTTTCACAAAACAAGCTTTTCATCATTTAATTCATTGTATAATTGCATGTAGAACAAAGCAAGAATATGAAAATCGATTTTCAGAGTGTCGAATGCTAATATGACTAAAAAGTTCTATATTGAAAAATTTACTCCGAAAAATATTGAAAAAAAATTATTCCATGAATCTTTAATACTAGCAAAAAACCTAAAAATTGAAAAAAGACAAATAAAAATTATATTAGGATTGAAGAGAATCACGCTATAGTTGGGACTATCATTGAATGAGTCATGATTATCAATCTAAAATTTATCTTTACATACAGATTAAAATTTCAGTTTTTAATAACTTCTAGATACTTTATTTCAATTGTCTAATGACAAAAAAGTATTTAAAGTCATAATGTATTTTGAATACTCTGTATATTGAAATTGTACGTTGAGGTTGAAATTTTCAAACCTTCGGAAAAAATGGAGTTTTATTATTTCACAAATACATGTAAAATGTTTATTTTAACTATATGCGATAGATGGTATAAAAACGATGTTTTACGATCATACTATATATACAGAAAAGTTTGAGTACGTTATGAGATAATATATGAAGCGTCCCGTAGTAAGAATGAAAATTTATTGTTAAGACGAAAAAGCGAATATTATTTTTCGATGAAAAATTAAATTGATAGGAAGTTCAAAAGAAAGAAAGAAAGTCAAAGAGAAAGAGAAAGAAGCATATTCGCATGTTTCGGGGATAAGGAATATGTTGACCACGTAACACTGACAAACAGATCCTTCAATGAAATATCCTAATGCAAATTAAATAGCTGGAATATAATTATACGTAGATTGGAAACGGTATTTCCAGTTCATAATTGTGACCGATGAACTGGAAATAATTAATTGTTATTCAACTATTAGGTTAGCAAGAAATTCAATGTAACAAAAATAGTGGTTACCACCAACTTTTAGATTAACATTCTACTCCAATACATCATTTTCTTGCTTTATTTCAACGAATGATCAAATATTTGTACGAGTACTAGATCAGAAGAATGATGTGCCCAAGGTCATTTTTGGAGAAGTTTAGCTAGTGAATTTTATTTTTGAAAAAAAAAATATATCCATACATTTCGAAGCAATTAAATGAAATCAATATAAAAAAAAGAAATATCATAACTTTTTGCAGGCGACGATTCTCCAAATGTGATAACCTTCTTTATCATTTTCTTATAACCCTAAAGGTGAAAAATTTGTCAGAAAATTTTCTGCCCGTCTATATTGTGACTTCAAAATTCTCAAACCAAAACATCACCTTTTCGCACGATGCTAATAATCGTTATTGATCTTGTAATTAATTGATTGAAATGCAATCCATATTAATGATTATGATAGTGGATGAGAAGCAATCCATATGGAAAGTAACTTATATGAAGAAATAAAGGGAAAAAATATAAAATAAGCTGTCATTTAGAACTGCCATGAACTTTTTGATGCCACGAAATACATAGAACCGACTAATTAGATAAAATATAAGTTGTTAACCTTTCGCTTGATAGAAAGCCTGATTAAAAAAAAGAATGTTTTGTCAATTCCGTGAGTTAAATTCTGCCTGAATTCGTTTTTTTAAATCATGTCAGGACATGATGTTGTTTTGGGAATGAGGTTTGTGGCGTCAACAAAAGTCCGTAGACGAAAAATAAAAATTTTATTACGTGCACGAGCATCTCAAAAAATCAGCTTTAAAAAATGCCTTTCCATTGCATTTACAAAAGATCTAAGTAAAAAATAAGTTAATGACTACAGCAAATAAAACCTAGAAAAATGTCATTCTGAGCACGTGATTATATGAAAGGAAATAAATAGGAAATGTGATATTTTTTTAAACAACAAATGAGAGACAACGTTTTTCGGATCGTTTGCAATACTAAAGTGACTCATTCAATGAAACCGTTAAAATGAAATAAAATATAATTGAACTCGCACGAGCACGTGCTGCTTGACCGCTCAAGAAATGATGTTCTGACCTGATACATTGAAATACGCATAGCAGATTTCATTTTAATCTTTTTTCTATATCCATAGTATGTTTTAGTTGAAAGAATTTTCTAAGCTAGTTACAGAACCAAAAAGAGAGGTATGTGTAGAAATGAAAATGGTTATATTAGATCAACTTTTTTTCATCAAATTTCGCAATGCTAAAATTTGAATTAAAGACAATATATTTGGTTAAATGAAATATGGTTTAACATGCCTCAATTAATTAAATCGCTGTATAGGTGTAAATGGAATTTGAAGAATAAGACTTCTAAGAATTTCAGAACCAATACTCCATAAGTTCTAAATCATTTCATAAAAAAATTGTAAAATAAATTTGACAATTGAAACAAAATTGAAAAAATTGGACAACAAATCGGCATACTGTTATCAAAATTGATTGTATTAAATCACATATATTTGCATATTATCCAAAAATGCAAACTTTTATTGTTAAAATGTCAAAGAAAATTTGTTAGAAAAATTGAAAATTTTCATTTCTTTTTAAATCAAAATTTTAAAACTATCGACAATTTGTGTGAACTCAAGATAAGACTCATGGTTTTTAAAGTCATTTTTTATGCCAACTGACAATAAAATGTAGAATTTACACGTTATTAAAAACTCAAACTCTTAGCATGTCTGAGTATAGTAAAAAATGAATAAATAAACTAGAGGAAGTGGTCCCCCAAAACTTTCTAGTATGCAATTTAATAAATATGTCATGTCAGAGAACTTTTCACAAGGCAAATCAATAAGTCTTTGCGCCTATTTTTTATTCTCCACAAACAGGTTCATACTGGTATTAACAAATATACATAGAGTACTTCGTACCTTACACTATTTCTCTTCATAGTCAGCACACCGGTTCAGACATTTGCCCCATCCCAGCACTAAATTAGAGATCCCCCTGTGGTAAAATTCTTCCGGCTGCCTGTGGAACCACCGTCGGACCGCGTTCTTGGCTTCTTCGTCACAAGTGAATCTCTGTCCTGCCAGAAACTTCTTCAGAGGACCAAAAACGTGAAAGTCAGTAAGTATAAGGTCTGGACTGTAAATTGGGTGTTCCAGATTCTCCCAGTGAAATGACTGGCACTTAGCGACGGTCTGGGCTACCACATGGAGTCTTGCATTGTCGTGGGGGATAGCCACGTTGTCCACATCTCGAATCCCTCTGTGCTTCTTTCTGGTGATCTCCCGCAGACGAGTCAGTGTGGAACAAGAACTGGTGACATTGATGGTTGCACCCGTACGTGGGGTGCATTTCTCTGTGAATTGCTATAGGCGTTTGACCCTTGCTCCATAGAAAACGAATAACACTTCACTGCTCATAAGCTGTGGGCGTCTGAAGAACAACCGAAATTACTGATAGAAGCGCTGCTCATCGGAGCAAAAGTCAGATACGGCTGGTACGGTTCAATGAACATTCACTGCTTGGAATGTATATGTTCGCTTTTTATTTACAGACATATTTTGGTTAAAAAAATGGGCTCAAAGACTTTTTGATTTGCCCCCGTAGTTAAAAAATATTAACTTTTGGCGTGAATTTAATCTTTTTACTAAAACCATCGTGCCATCCTTGGCAAGCTATTTCACTATTAATCCCCGGCATGCGTTAATAATAAACAAAAATCAAATTTTAGACTTGTTTAAAATAGATTGAAAAAAAGTTTTGATACAAAACTGCAATTGTATTCACAAAAATCCCATACCAAATTTGATATATCTAAGTTATTCCGTTTTTCATTATCTTGTTTACATGTTTCTAAAAGTACAGATAGACATTCAACCTGCAATTGGTTTTGGCTTAAAATTTGGCGGATGTCAACATTATAGATGTTAATTCAGTGTACCGAATTTTATCTATCCAGCTCTCTTCATTTTTTAATAATCGTGTTAATTTATATTCAAACAGCCGGATTGACGGACTTGCTTTGAGGAGGTTTTACTCAAAAGATGATAAATCAGCAAATTATATATAGATCGTATTCCAAATTTCAAGCATTCAGCTGAAAGCGTTTCAGTGATATCTTTGTCACAAACATTTAAATGAATAGGCATTTCCTAAAAATGAATGTTTCGTACTCAGGAACATCCAAATAGTGCAAATTCGACAAAATCTCATTTTCAAATTTTAGAGCTGTTAATATTTTTTCTCTACACTACGTACACAAGAAAGTAAAAATTGGAGGTACCGTCAGTTTTTTCAAAAATTAACTTCTTTTTTTTTACTTGAACTGAAAATTCAAAGCATTTATTTATTTATTTTTTCAATATTTTTTCCGTTGATTGCATTCAAAGACTCAACTTCTAAATTAGAATTCTTTTACCGTAAAATTGATTCTTTTCGGATTCGCTTTAAAGTTAAATACATTAGCCAAGGGCGTGTGGTAACAAAAAAATGCGTTACAAATATTTTCACTTACTTGAAGAAGTTTTCTTTATTAGAAGAGTGTTTCTTGACGCCTTTGTTGAGACTACACGAAGCGAAATTCGTTGGTGATAATGTCCGATAAACTGTATTATTTTTTTTCTTTTCATCAGCCATTCAAATTCGCTATTATAAAGAGGTAATCACCTAAAAAGATAAATAAACTGCTTATATCAGCAATAGTATAACAAACGTATCATATTACACATTATTACACTCATTCGCCAAAATCACCCATTTTTTTAATCTAATTTTTTTTTCTTATTTTTTATTTTAAACACTTGCGAAGAAGAAAATATGTAGATAAGAATATGATAAGTTTTGAATCCTTAACTAGTTTTACTTTTGGAAAGATAATAAAAATTCGATTTTTTTTCTTTGTATAAATAGTTTTTTCCCAAATAAATCTATGAGGAATAAAGGCTCGAATACCGAGCAATTAATTAGTTTCTCAAGATCTCAGAAGAAGTATGCCCGTAGTTAAACTATTATAAAGTGGATCTTGTCAACAAAAAAAATTATAAACAGATCTTTTCGGGAAAAAAACACACATCCTTAATAAGAATGTTGTAGAGAAACGAGACTATAACTTCATTATGAGATAGATGAAATTTAATAGACGAATTTCAGAAACAGTTATTTTATTATTTTCTAAGTTCCACAATTCACAAGATAAAACAAACATGAACACGAAAAAACAACATTCAGAATACAATCTAAAAATGATCACTGAGAGGGATAATGGGAAATATACCTTGATTTTAATACTGTAACGCCATCTGTTGTATCAAAAGAAAAAGTTGTAGAGTTATGTAACCGTTACAATAATTCTTTTCAACATTCAGGATTATGAACTTCATGACTTGAGTTTTTCTATTATCTGACTTTGCAAGTTTTCTTACTAAGCGTTAAGTCCTTATTGGAGTTATTTTGTTTGATTTGAATGCTGTAATCGCACATTGTCTCAGTCTTTTGCATTCTATATCAACAAAAATGCAACACGTGTTGGGGCTTCCGATATGATTTAACATTTTAATAATTTGACTATAAATTACAGATTTCTAAACTATGTAGCTACGAAAAGATTATTACTTACACATATTACTAAAACATTTAAAGATGCTCCATGACTAGTGTGTACCTGAACACCGCATTTCATAAATACATCCGAAATGTCTTCCATTGTAATTGTGCCTTTATAAGTTTTTACAGCACTGCTATTTCAATATAAATAAATAGTGATGTGAAATTTTTGAGCTCCTTTTGTGCGGTACTTCTTTATATGTAAATTCTTTGAAACTTATTATTCACTAACCGCCTTCGAATACCAGATGGTTTTTTTTATCCTTGTATGAAGTAATAATCAAACTAATAAAATATAAAACTTCAAAATTTCTTTAAACAATTATTATTGAATTTATATTCCAGCCTTTTTGATGTGAACACGCCTTTAAATTTGCTACTGTACAGGGGCAATCCGAAAAAAAACTAGTTATAGCAAAATCGGGGGATACAGTTTGGCGTTGTAGTTTCGAATCTATTCTCTACATCCAAAATTAAATTATACCACTGGATAACTAAGGATCAAAGAATTCATTTAGATAAACGAGAACAGTGACGCATCGCGCGCGGTGGAGGGGGAAGTGCCGCCATTTTGAGGTTATTTTGCTATACATCGAGAGTTGCAATTAGTATAACTTTTGATTCGGATAAGCTACGATGTTCGTTTGGGTTTTAATCGTCAGCTGTCGTCAAAATCTATCGATTGTATACAAAACATTCGTTTAAAGTAGTGATAGTGAATATAATAAGGTGTTAGAATAAAAAAAAATATTATCAAAAATATATAACGTCGGTCTATACGCGTCAAAAAGCATAAACCAAATACAGAGATCGTATACGGTTGGAAAGGGCTTTTGAAGAATGGTAATAATAAAAACAAAAATTATACTTGATTACGAGCCTGATCTTACTACACCGTTTATGATAGTATGAGACTTTAATGATGATGTCTCACAAAACCGCTGATTGCCCGACTTCAAGCTCAGCGAGTTCAATTGGTCATATTGAAACTTCTCTTACAACTTTAGGTAATACCTGTATTGATTTAACGTTTACCAGAAATCTCGATGTACTTTGTACGCCATTTGTGTTGTACTTTCGAATCACAGACCGATAATTTAAGTTATATTGTAACACAATAATTATTTGTTTCCTTGCTTTTATCTTAAATACATAAATAAAAATATTTTATTAAAAAATTATAGCCCGTTACATAAACGTATTCACGTACAACACACGACCTGACGCCAAATTCTTGTGGGTTTTCGGTGAACACAAAGGAATCACAGTACAGAACTATTAATTCGCCAAATCAAATTTTAAAGGCAATTTTTTGCAAGAATTTCAACTAAACTCTGAAAGATATTTATTACATTGTCATATCAAATAATAAGGTGAAATTATTATCTGCATTATATACTTAACAGACCAACCAATATTTCTGATGAAGGAGGCGATTGTCAAAAGCAGCTAGTTATGTAACTATTTATTATTTTCGATGCACTTTTTGCCATACCTTGTTAAATACCAATCATTGGCAATACCTATTCAGATACTAATAAGATGTTAAAGGCGTATTCTTAAGAATTGTGGAATACCTTGAATGATTATTCAGCTTTTAGAGACTATTAAATTTTAGGATGAACTATTACTTTTGTTACGACTTAAAATCTCTATTGAATCGTCAATATTATGAATTTTGAAACACAATTTCAAAAAGTAACTGAAAAAAATTGTTATAAAAAGCCAACTCATAGTTTTACATTATTAGTAATTGTACCTTATATTTGAATCTAACTTGTTTTTCAAACTTGAAACAAAAATAATAAAATCATAATGATTCAGGATAAATTTAATTATGCATTGAAAATTCCAAAATTTATAGAGATGTTTGTTAAAAAAAATGTTTCAAATTGGTAACTGTGCAATGTTGCTGAAATTTTCTGATAATAGAAATCAGCATTTTTTTTTAGAAATTTTCAAGGTCAGTTAAATAAATGGCAATTGAAAGATGCAGTAGATAAGCATCATCAGCACAGTAAGAGAACCAAAACGATTACGGTTACAGTACAGTTAGCGAACTGCAACGAATTTTAAGTTATAACATTAAAAATAATGATACAGAATCGAACTCGATACTTCTTATATTTGCAATCAAATGCAGTTTTTTAGAAAGAAAGTACTGTAACCTTTAAAATATTAGATTTTGAGATTGTGACAAATCTTCACATTTCATACCTCCTTCAACTCAGAAAGTACAATTTTGGATTTCTGTCCCTCTGACTGTCTAAGAAGGCGACACATTAAAAAAACTTTTAAAAATTAAAATAGACTAAAGATTAAAATGAAATTTGATATGCATATTTTAATGTATCATGTCAGAACATCATTTCTTGAACGGCCAAGCACCAACTGCTCGTGCAAGTTAAATTATATTTTTATTCATTTTGATTGTTTCATTGAATGAGTCACTTTAGTATTGCAAACGATCTGAAAAAAAACTTTGTCTCTCATTGATTGTTTAAAGAAATATCGCATTTCCTATTTATTTCATTTCACATAATCACGAGCTCAAAATGACATTTTTCTAGGTTTTATTTGCGGTAGTCATTAATCTACTTTTTTTAATCAGAGCTTTTGTAAATGCAATGCAACGCGTTATTAAATGCTGATTTTTTGAGATGCTCGTGCAGATAATAAAATTTTTATTTTTCGACTACGGATATTTGTTGATTTTTTTTTCGCTCACGGATTTTGGTTGTTGCCAAAAACCTTATCCCCGAACAACATCGTGATCTGACATGATAAAATACGAGTTAAAAATACGAACTTTGGTACATGTTCTTACCACCAAATTTTTCCAGAAAATTGCAAACTTCTGTTGAAGTTGGAATCAAATCCTCCAAAATGGAGTTTATTTAACTGTCCATATGTCCATTGAACCGGATACTGTCCATTGAACCGGATAAATCAAGAACACAAACATCTAAATGGATGAAACTTTACATAATAATTGATATGTACTAAATTTCTCACCGTGTTTTTTCAAGATAGTGAGAATTTATCGGTTTATATACTCACAAACATATATACGAGATAAATTAAAACCTAGTTAGAGAAATCAAATGTGATAGGAGTTTTATGTGGTTAAAGTTGTAGATATATGTCAAATTTTATATCCAGTCGTTGGAAAGGCAGTCGTCCATAATGCAATCATAATCTTTTTACGGCGTACAAAACCTGCTATACTGTGTTACTACGCATGGAGATCAGAATTGGGGAAGGAATACTTATGCTTGCAGACTGGCAAAAATTTGCCACCTTGTAAATCTCCCCAACTCTGCTTTATGATGTGTTGTGGAGCGGAAAGGAGGGTGCCAGCTCATGTGCCATTCTCGTCATCTAGCCGCGGTTTAAAATTACTATATCCATCATAAAATAGCCCAAGTGTTGCTTTACAACAGGACGTTAATATAATTAAAACTAAAACTGAATCATCACTGCTCTATATTTAGGGTATGGTAGGGGGCATCGAATGCAGGCAGAAAAGAACGGTAATAAATTATCAAAGTACATGAGTTAGTTAGTCCCGTTTGGAAGCAACGTGAGGGCTATTTAGGACGAAACTCATAAATTTGAATCCCGCTCGCGTGCTGAGGACTACAATTGATCTGGCACCTTTCTCTGCAAACTTCTGAGTTGCACCAAAGGAGGGACTTTTGTCTACGAGATAGGGCATATACGACAGATCATCAGTGGTATTGAATTCCAAGCTTGCAATCTCGCAGTGGCTTGGTGACCTTGCCACCAGGCCACCTCGGCCCGCTAAAAGAATGGGAGACATTCGAGAAAAGTTTAGCATTAAATTAATTTAGCTATATAAACGTCCCTTTATAAAGCAACACTGGGGTTATTTTGGGACAGATCTCACAATTTTGAACTGCAGCAGATGACAAGTACGACACCTGAGCTGGCAGTACTCTCTCCTCACCAAGCCACACCAGTGGGAGAACATTTGGCTCTGACGGATTTAATGTGTAACAGACCCCCTTACACGACGGTTGTTCAGTGGAATCAGGTCTAGAACCTAAAACCCAACGGGTCACGTGCTGAGACGTTACCACCTATCCCAAAGCCACCGCGGCACCATTCGACAAAAGAACACTATCGCTGGTTTGGATATTACGATGATGAGTAGTATTTAATGATTCTAAGGACATTAAAAACATTCCTCAAGGATTATTAAAACTCCAAAAAAAAGGGTGCATGAAAAATATGTATTTTTACATTATCTATATAGATTTCTAGTAATTGAGCTTTTATACTGTTATATTTATTATTCATTTTCAGATTTTAAATTTCCACGTTCATGAATTTTTATTAAGATAGTATCTTCGAACTTTATTTTAGAATTGACTGGAAAATGGCGAATTTATATTACTTAGAGCACAGCTAGGTATTGGTTCATTAATTTGTAAACGTTATACAATAAAATTAATGTCTAAATATAAATTCAAGATGCAAAAACTTTATTTAATTATCATTTGAATATTTCTGAAAAATTATTGATATTAAATAATTTTTTATTTTGAAAATTCATCTATTGATTTAAGGACAATAAAAAAATTTCTTACGGAAAAATCCAAAATATCCACAAATTTTTATTTAGTAATAATAATGAGAAATTAATTCTTAGAATGAAACATGCTATCTTAATGGTATAGAAGTAAATATGACAGGATCTTAGTCAAGTTGGCGAAAGAAAAAAAATTGATTAGTGTGCCAAAAAATATTGTTTTCAAGAAAATAAGAACCGCTCTTTGAAATATTTAATATTTTAATTATTTAACTGTAGGGATAAAATAATCTGATTAGACCAAATATAAGTGGATATTCATGTAATTTTTTAAAACAATTTTTGAAATAAAAGGTTTCTATAAAGTAATTTATAAAGCATTAATCTTAGCATATTCTTTTAAAAACCTTTCTTTTTTATTAAAAAAAGAAAGAAATTTTATGATAAAATGTATATAATAAAAAACAATTATTATTGAAAAAACACGCTAGGACAAGATGGCAACTTCTTTTTATCCAATTACGCTTTTTCGAACTACAAACCGATAATGACGTTTTGAAATTGAATTGGAAATGTGCGACTTAGAAGACTTAGTATTTTTCGAATGGCAGTAGATTTTACACTTAGACATAAAAGGTTGAAATAATTCATCTGTAGAATTTTTTTTCATCAATTATCCATTAAAATCTTCTTTCAATCTATTGCTATTATAAACAACTTCAATTAGAAAACAATGATTGAAAAATATTTATCGTCTGCTTCAGTTAAAATCCAAATTTTTTCTTTCATAATCCTCAAAATCAAACGTAAGCATTACTTTTATTTTTCTAATATTAGAATCAATCTTGTTACATAAACGGATAATTGAAGCTTGTTGGCAGAAGAATAGAAAACCCATCAATAACTTTCTGCGTCTAATTAATGGCTTGCTAGATAGACTGGCATCAACTTTGCCAGCTAGTTGGTTTGGCTGGAATATTGATTAAGCTTAAATAAAATTCTAATACTACATTAGATAATCATGATTCTCTTTGAGGAAAAATCTTTAAATTAATCATGGCAAGCATTAATTTCAAGTAATTAATTAAGAATAAATCTTCCTAATTGAATCGGGCCCATAGTATTATAGAACCGTTGAAAATTTAAGTGTTGAAGTTATTTATTTGAGTTTTCACGTTGTCCCTTGCGATAATGTAATGTTGTGACCGGTGGTTGGTGGGTTCTAATTAAGATAGGCCTTTTTGTGTAACATTGATTTATTATTTTAAAACATATACGGTTACGTTACACACAAACACAAAACAGAGAGTGAACAAAACACGTCAACACAACACGAATACAGAGGCTTCACTGATTGTCTCTCTAAGCACACACCAGAGGGCGGCGTGTACTGAGTGAATCCTACGGTAGGGGAAAAAGAGAGTGCTACAGTCTCCCCCTCTGGCTGCGCCGACGTCCCGGCAAGTAGCCAGTACTAGAAGTAGAAGCTCTTGTAGCAGTCTGTGTTCTTGGCCTTTGGTGTCTCTGGGTAAAGGGTTTAAGCCGAGAAGATTTTGGCATAAACAAAGTTCCTTGATTTGTGGCATGGGGTGTCACAGTAATTTTTGGTTCAGATGAAGCGTCGTGATTTGTGGCATGGGGCGCCACAGTGACTTTTGGTGCAGATGAAACGTCTTGATTTGTGGCGTGGGGTGCCACATTGATTTTTGGTGGTCGACCTCGCATACTCTATGGGATGTTCTTCTTCACCTTTTCCTTGGATAAGGATAGCTCCTAGAGCATAATTTGAGGCATCTGTTCGGATAACAAATGGTTTAGTGTCATCGACCTGTTTTAGAACCGGTGGAGAGATTAGTTTTTCCTTTAATAGATCAAATGCACCCTGCTCTTCTTCGCCCCATTTCCATGTGGTTTTCTTCTTAGTAAGATTGCTTAGTGGGCGAGAAATTTCTGCAAACTGATGTATAAAACGACGATACCAACTGCAGGTTTGCAAAAAACTTTGGACTTGTTTTGTGTTTTTGGGAGGAGGAATTTTTGCTATTGCTTCAACTTTTGCAGGATCAACTTCAATACCAGCCTTGGTGATATAGTGACCTAAATATTTTACTTTGGGGCAAGCGAAATTACATTTGTTTCTATTGGCATGCAATTTAAAGTATTTCAGGCGATCAAATACTTGACGTAAATCTTCAAGATGTTCTTCAAATGTAGAAGATATGACAATCAAATCATCTAAATATGCTAAAGTCTTGACTTTAAGGCCATTTCGGAAAATGTCCATGAGTCTTTGGAAAGTCGCGGGTGCTGTTTTTAATCCAAACGGCATCCTTGTAAATCTGTAAATTCCAAATTGACAAACAAATGCAGTTTTGTCTTTGTCAGGGGGATACATTGGAACTTGATGGTATCCACTTTTTAAATCAATGGTAGACATGTAAGCTGTTTGTTTTGCAGTTTGCAATAGGTCATCCATCCGCGGAAGAGGATAGGGATCAGGCTTTGTAACCGCATTGAGCTTCCGGTAATCAACGCAAAGACGAAAATCACCGTTGGGTTTTGGAACTAGCACTACTGGAGCGGCATAGGGAGAATCGCATTCTTCGATTACTCCAGAGGCGAGAAGTGAATCAATTTCCTTCTTCAAAATCTCTTGTCTGGCAGGAGACAACCTGTAAGGAGGTACTGCAACAGGAAGCTTATCTCCAGTATCAATTTTGTGTTCGATGAAAGGTGTAGGCTCTCCCCCTGGTTGAAAGCATGTCTCGTATTCTACGAGAAGGGAGTTGAGGCGACGTTTTTGTTCATGCGAAAGATTTGTTCCTTCATTTTCACGAAGATCACAGGGATTTGGAGTAGTAGGAACTGCCAGCAGAGCGTTAATGTCAGGTGGTGTTTTAATAAAATCATATTTGATTCGCGGAGATTCCGAGAAATACCAATGCCTGTTGCAGAGATCTAGGACGATTCCTGCTTTACTCAAAAAGTCAACACCTAGAAGAGTTCTGTTTCCTCGAGCGTTTTTCAATACAATGAGTTCTGTCGGAATACTTTTACCTTTAACCGTAATGTCGACAATTGTAGTGAGTATTTCCGTTTTCTGAATTTGGCCATCAGCTAGTGTCATATCTATAACTTGGCTTTTGAATTTCAAGCCGTTCTTCTTAAGAAGTTCAAATAGCTTTTCTCCAGCTACTGAATGTGTTGCACCTGTGTCGGCACAAACAGCTGCATGAGTGTCACAGACAGTGATATCAATGATGCTTATTTGTTTATCCTCCATTGAAAAACTGTAAAAGTTCATATGATTGAGACTTGACGATACATCAGGGTTTACTTTCAATGCTGGGTTGCATGTAAGACATTTTGCTTTGATTATTCCAGGAGCTCCACAACCATAACAGTTCAGGGGTCTTCTGTCATCTTCAAGTCTTTCATTATTTCGTTCGTGTGCTCTGTCTTTGTTAATGGAGTCCCTCCTACTTTGACTGGGAACCCCGGGATACCGCCTACTTTGACTGGGAATCCCAGACAGAGCCAGTCGATCAGGATTGTGTTCATTTCGAAACTTTGGGCCTTTAGCGTTAAAAGTCCTATATCTATTTGATTTTCCATAATCAGCTGGTTTCTTGAAGTTTTCCGACTTGTAAGCTTGTGTTTCTTTACTGTTTGGGCGCAGACTGTCGTAGGTGTCCAGTTTCTCTATTAGGTCATCGGGAGTGACCCATTCACACCATACATCCAAGAAATGGTCCTTTATTTCAGGAGGGACACGTTTTTTCATTTGATCGAGGATCATCAAGTCCTTCAGCTTATCAAAGTCCTGGATATTCAGTTCCTCCAACCATCCTTCAAAGTAATTTCTTAACTCAAAATGGAAATCCTTCCAAGATTTTTCTGGGTTTTTTCTATGAGTTGCGAAAAGATGTCGCAATTTCTCTGCGTTTAATTTATATCTTTTTAAAAGCATAGCTTTTATATGTTCGAAATCTTGAGCTTTTTCCTCAGATTCTCTAGAAATAATTTTTACAACTTCATTTGGCAGGACGCCAAGTAAATATGCTACCCAATTTTTCTTATCTATTTTTAAAAATTTCATTTGTCTTTGAAAGACATTGATAAACAGTGACATGTCATCTTGTTGAGGGTCAAACTCAGGAATTAGACTCTTAAGTTGTAAATTTAGTTGATTTGGTGATGCAACGACTGAACTTGAAGGCGACAGCTGTCCAAGTTTTTGGACTTCTAATTCCAAACGAAGTTTTTCCAATTTAAACGCGTTTTCACGAGAAACTTTTTCTTCCTCTTTTGCGGCAATCCTTTCACCGATCACCGAATTTAGGAATTCTCGAACAAAGTCTTCATCGTAGTTTTTACTGTGTATTATCAAGTCTTTAATGTCGGGGAGACGCGCATCTTTCGGGACTTCAATACCCATTTCTTCAGCCACAAAGATGAGATCGGCTTTAAGACCCTTACCCAAGAAACTCATCCTTGTTGTTAGGTTTAGGCACTACTTTCCGTTGTTCACAAAATCACGTCTTTTACATTGTATTTAAAAGAAATTTAAGAGTATAAAAGAAAACTTGCAATCACTAAATAATTTACAAAATTTAACACAAATGCACAAGATTCATCAAAGATAATATTAATTTCATAACAATATAAAGTTTTAAATTATTGTAATCGGTTAAACCTTATGAATTTTCTAGAAAGTTATCATAACATTTTAAAATTTCCATTGATTATATTTAATTCTTCAATAAAATAATATTTACCAAAATTTATTAAAAGAACATGTCATTTCTTAAAGAATAATCAAATCAAGAATAATAATGAAAAGTTGTACGAATACTCATAAAAAGGAAAAAGAATATATAAATTTTCAATACCATGCGCTTAAAAATAAAACACAGAACAGTGCTGACAGAAATAATGATAACTTTTTTTTTTTTTTTTTTTATATATATACACACATTAAATCTTTGAAACCACAATCGGAAAAGATCTTTCCTTTCTATTTTATTTATTTACGCCAGTTATACTACTCATTTAATATATCATAAATGAATCATTCAGCTTATTTTTCTGCATCCGGTGTATCACATTAATATTCCAAAAAGCGAAACGATAGAAGGGGGGGGGGGGGGAAGCAGACATTTGGCGGGTCGTATTATGGCTACGCAAAAGAGCAACCTTTGCGTTTCGTTCCGAAACCGAAACTGCCGAATGAAACTTAAACTATAGATTATTAGGTTGAAAGAAACATTTTTTCAAACAAATATAACACTAATAGAAAATATACATACAGAAATATGAGGAAAGCTTCTAAAGAACTGCTTTTACAAGACTTTAAATTGACTCTTACATCATGAGTTTTATACAACATTAGTGTACATATGCCAGGGGTGTGGCAAATTAAGTTAAAACAAATTTTTTTTTTCTACACTTATGAATTAGCATTTCATTCTTTACCAGGATGGCTAAAGAAATAAAGTACTCAAAAATTGAAACAAAAGAAGTACTTATCATTTAATGAAGCAACGATGGGATCTATCCCATCCGTTTAGCAATAGAAAGCCTTTTTCCTCCAGGGCGGGGAATTAACATAATCCAATGATCTTGCACAGGGTGTGCATTCGAATTGGTTTTACCTGAAAAAAAATTTGAGCCAAACCTCTGTTTTCGGAACTTTTACTCTGTTTTTTGAAGGCCGAAATTTAAAGCACGCTTGCGCGACAATGCGGAGGGCGCAATTCAATGCTAGGCGTCAATGTAAACGCAATTAAAACTCGTTGGGCGCCAATGTGACCGGTGGTTGGTGGGTTCTAATTAAGATAGGCCTTTTTGTGTAACATTGATTTATTATTTTAAAACATATACGGTTACGTTACACACAAACACAAAACAGAGAGTGAACAAAACACGTCAACACAACACGAATACAGAGGCTTCACTGATTGTCTCTCTAAGCACACACCAGAGGGCGGCGTGTACTGAGTGAATCCTACGGTAGGGGAAAAAGAGAGTGCTACAATGTAAGTTTGCTTTCTGAGATTTTTAGAATCTATCTAAGAACATGGAAAAATCTTTAACATGTTATAAAGTTGGAGGATTAAAAAAAACAGTCAATGACAGACAGACGGCCTTTTCTTCACAGATTTAGTAAAAGGTTTGATAGAAAACTACAAATTGTTAAAACCATGTACTAAATTTCATTTTTTTACCTCAGTGTTTTTGAGTTGTATTAATAGATTTACGGGCAGAGGGAAAAACAGACATAATTCTTTTTTTAAAACATGTTTTCCTAGAGAACATGAGACGCCATGTTCTATAGGTTGAATTGTTTGATGGTTACAATATCTAAAGATTATTTTCTTTATATTAAAGTAAATAAAGATTTCTCTAAAATATTCATCAGCATATAACGTAAGCATAAGTTTTAATAGCATTTTATATGTTTAAAAAGGCTAGTACTATTTTTTATTCGAAATAAAAAGGTCAATTTGACACTGAAACGGCAAACGAGCTGTTAAAAAGATCTCACTCTTGTAAGCTTGACAGTCTCAAATAGGAAAGCAGATGCATACCCATTAGACTACGAATGGACCATACTAAACATACTGAACGCCAAAGACAAGTACAGTAGACTACCTCTTGTTTTTGAAGTAGCGCCGAATAGGGCCAAGAGCACGACTCAGCTACACACTCACCACATTCGCTTGCACAGCCCCTTTTTACATGGGGGGCACATTCACACATCTCACAGATAGAACACAGAATAACAACCATGCCCGAACCAGGACTCGAACCCAGGACTCCCAGAAAACGAAGACGCATTACCCCTGTGTTCCAGAAAGCCGTCTCAGAAACATGTAATTGCGATAACAATCAAAAATGCAATGATGTAAAAACATCAAATTTGGTAAGGGATTTTGTGACTACAAGTTTAGTTCTGCATCAAATTTTTGTTTCAATCCAAGGTATTAATCGCCAAAAAAGTCACCTAGAATTACACGATAGATTAAGAAAAAATACTAAATTTATGCCCAAGATTAATATTTTGTTGCTATTGCAAACCAATTCCATGCAATGTATTCTTGGTATTGGATAACTTTTCTTTAGAGAGTATGCGAGAAAGTTTTGGGGAGACCATTCCCTCTGGTTGTTGTTGCTTTTCAAATCAATCGGTTTTTATCGGCATATTTCAGCGATAAGAATTTAACCCCATTTATTTACATATGAGTTATAGACTTTTGTTTAGAAGGAATTGAACTTAATTTAACGTCCTATGTTCCCATTTATGGCGTTAGGGCTGTGAAAAATCCAAGTAATCCAAAACATATGTCATTGAGCTTTCCCCATTCCAAACAAAATAAAAACAAAGATAATGGCATTTCTAATTCCAAGCTAATGTTCTTTTTAATTAAATTAAAGCGCGTCTGCCGTTTTAATACAAAAAAAAAAAGAAATTCTGAAAGATAAAAGCTCAAAAATTATACAATCGCTAAAAATAAATAAAGGTTTTCTTAAGTTTGTTTATTAAATAAACAAGGTTGTATTGAGACCTTCCTCAAAAGTATTTTTTTCATCAATGATACCCTTTTTTAAAAAAAGGCTGGGACGTTAAACCACAAATTAATTTCAAAACCACCAATTCGTTATGTCATTTGGGTAATTATGTCCTAATTACCCAAATTTTCTTCCGCTCGCACTCCCAAAACATTGCGTAATCAAACAGGTTATCGGTAGGAATGAAAATCTAAATAAATGGCGTTTAATTTACTGGATTAATCCAACCTTGAAAAGATATTCTCGCCAGGAATTGCTAGTTTATCGAGCGTATAATTAATTGTTTACGTCAAAACAAACTGATTGTTTACAATAACCTTAATGAAACAAGATTCAAATGTGGGCTGGTAATCGCATTTGGAAATTAAATCCACTCTGATCCGAGTTCTTTAAAGGCGTTTCAGTCTTGATTCCGGATAAAACTGTCACAAAATCACGAACGACGGGCTACACTCGTGAGCATGCTATTGTCACGGAAACAAAAATGTTCGCGGTCCATCGACTGAGATTGTTTCATGGAACAGTCTTAGGCCAAAAATTAATTCATTTAGAAAAGATAAATGTTTCCACGATTTCATTCAAGTATCGAGTACTTTGTGTGACCTACTTAGGCATGGGCGCCTTGGAATTATTTTCCATTGCAAGTAGTCAAAAGACCAATTCTTCATAAGAGGAATTTTAAAAGTATTATTTAAATCATATGAATGCTGGCGTGCTGACATAGGGGTAATCATCTTCCCCGTGATCTAGGTGTCCCGGTACGGACATGGTTGTTCTTCTATGTTTTATCTATAAGGTGTGTGATTGTGCGTCCCTGTAGAAAGGGACTGTGCCAGCGAATCTAATGAATGAGTAGAAAAGTCGTACTCTCGGCCCTAGTTGACGCTACTAGAAAACAAAAGACACTGATTAGGCTTAAATCGGTGACTATCTAAGCGAACGATGACAACAACACATCATCAGAATATTTATAAATCTTTAAAAATGACTCAATAAGTCTATTATAAAAAATTATGGGGAAAGATATTCCGTGTATGGTATAAATATATTCTGAAAGATATTCTGTGTATCTCAGCGAAGGACAACAACAACAGATCATCAGAATATTTATAAATATTAAAAATGACTCAATAAGTCTACTATAAAAATTTATGAGGAAATATATTCTGTGTATGATTTTAAATTATTTTTAGAATAATGAAAACATTTTCACTTTCACAAAACCGAAACAACAAAAAGAAAGTTGCTTGATAATTAAAAAATTCCAACTTAAGATTTTTAAAAGTCTCCGCGTTTTAAACATCTGAGAATCCGGAAAGCACTTTTTTGACTTATATTTACATGTGAATACGGTTAGCTCAAAAATGTCTAGATTTACACTATATCGGTACATTTCTATCAAATTTTTTTCTTAAAAATTTTCATCAAATTTTTAACAAAATTTAGCTTATATTAAATTTTGTAGATGGAAATTTTTTTACTTTCTCAAATACAAAGCAACAAAAGGATAATTTCTTAATTATCAAAAAATTCCAGCTTAAGATTTTGAAAAGTCTCCACGTTTCAAACATCTGAAAATCCAAAAAACACTTCTTTGAAGATAAATAAATGTATTTTTATAGTTTAATTTTAATAATGTATAACTGTAGTTTAATTTTTAAGCGTTAAAGTGATTATAAATATAGTTTTAACTATAAATAATAATTTAAATATTTTTATCTTAAAATCATTAAAAATCTAAAATGTTTAGATTTTAATAACGATACATAATTTGTTATGTAGTTACTTCTTATTGCACTTGTCATAGATAAGCTTATAGCGCCATCTAAAACCAAGAATACGTCTTTGCTATTCATACATCACATTTGCTGGCATAACCTCTTTCTGCAGGGATTCACGTTCACACACCTCAAAGATAAAACACGGCTGAAAAACAAACAAGGCTGAAACCGTACCTTAAAACGCAGGCCAATTATGTGTTATAACTCAAAGCTGTATGTATATCGTTAGTTAAAGAGAGCAGCTGAAATTAATCAAATAATATCAACAAACATTCTTAATATCAATAATCGAAAAGAAAAGCAGAAAGCAGGTGTTAAAATTATGGAATGCAAAAGCAGATGGTTCAAAATTTTTAAAAACATTATACAGAATGCTTTGTACACAGCCCGACTTTCTAAAGAAAAGCAAATATTTTTTTTAAGTAACTGAAATTTGTTTTCTAATCGATTCCTTTAATATTTCCCTTGTGGGTAATAATTATTTATCAACTGTGCAAGATGCTAAAATGCGCCTTTCTTATTTCAAATGTTTTTTTCGATAATTATGATCCTATTTCTTGTATGTAATAATACATTAATTAAATGTTTTTATGATGCCAGGGCTTTTATTAACATTTATTATCATTTAAATTATATTTGTAATCATTTTTAATGCTTAAAAATAAAATTTTGATTCAAGTATTAAGTGGCTAAACATTTATTGGTGAAATGAATTAATGAATTGGATTAATTAAAGGGTTATATATTAATTAAAACTGCCTTTAATTTTATTTAAATAATTTTTGAAAAGAAAAACGCAGTCATATCTTTAATTTTTTTTTAAATTATAATTTAGATATTAAGAGAAAATAAATTTATTTTTTCCGTACAAATATGAAAATCAAATTAATCAAAAACCTATTTAAATTGTTAATTTAATATCAATAATTCTGTATTTTTAAAAAATCGCATTCATAATTATAATTATTTTTCTTTAAAAAATTAATTTATAGTTCAAGAATCCGAGAAATAAATATTTATTGTCGATTAAAAATATAAAAAAACCATATCAACTGAATCCATTTGTAAATTTTAAATTAATGTGAAATCATTTAATAT
>JAOUZG010044158.1:2955679-2996708 GCA_026289955.1 Argiope argentata | reverse complement strand
ATGGAGAGAAAGAAAATTAAGAACCCAAGACCGAACTCGGTGCTCGTGAATGCTCATCCAACGCTTTATTCACTCACCTTCTGTGTCTTGCAACGACGGCAATTAATATATAAGCTATGCAGAAAGTTTGACCGCCATTTTCCCGAAATTGTTGTTATTGTGCTTTAATAATTCCATGATTGAACATTCTAAATGTATATTACTATTACATTAAATCACATCCGGAACTTAATTTTCTACCTCGTGCTCTTCCTTTTTAAGTCTTGTGCTCGAGACTAGTATTACAGACTTGACATCTAATTTTATCCGCATATCAGCAGGTTTTTAAATCCTCAAAAGTCAAATTTCCTTTATGGATGCAACTCTGAAGAGAAATAGTTTTATCAGATCTGGCCTTACATATCTCACGACGATTCGTAACTGGAAAATCATTCCACGATTTCTTTTGAAAAATTCCCACTCAATAGTAGTCTAACTAAACTGAATAAAATTTCAAACTGATTTCCGAATCTTTCTTCTCCTTCTTCTTTCTCTTCTTTTTTTAAACTTTATGTTATTCCGAGCTTAATGAATTTGGAAGTCATCATTCATGTAGTTGAACTCTAACCGTTCTAATGGAAAATACTTGAATTTCAACTAAAACGAAATTATATCGGTTCTTCCACAGATTTGTTTTATATGGATCATTTTCACAGTTACCTAGCTGAATGCAGAAGAATGTTTTATTAGTCTTGAAACAGTTGTGTTGACAATTTTTTCTTCAGTTTGGCTACTGAATGAAATGCAAGCTTATTTCAGCCGAAATCATTAGAATTGATAAAAAGAAATAAAAAAATTACTGAACATTTAGAAATCCCCATGCACCATAAGTATCACACGGGTCTTACATAAGTAGACAGCACATCTCATAAAAACCTAACACACAGAACATTTGCTTTCCCACCCCCTTTCTATAGGGGACACATACAAACATATAACAGATAGAATAGATAAAGAACAACCATGCCCAAATCGGGACTCGAGCCCAAGACGTCTAGAAAAAAGGGGAAGATACGCTACCCCTGTGCCAAGAAATCGGCAGAGATAACCTTATTATACCTTTTTCAAAATTATAAATTAAGTATAATTTGGTTTTTATCTCCAGTAACTTCCGTAAATACTCTTGCACAAGATTAGTGAAAAAGTTCCATTCCTTGCTGTTCTAATTGTGTCTCTTTTTAAAATCATAAAGGAATTTATGTGTATTTGATTGTATACCAAATCGTCCATTTTGTATATTTATCTTACAAATGAATTCGATTTTTTCAATTAAAAGGTCCCAAGTCAAAGTCTCAAAATGTTTCAGATCCAAGTAACCCGGTTATGGTATCCACTAACCACTTAGGAATCCATTATTAATGTGGTGTTGAAGTATTGACTTGTCAGGGATTGCTGATTTGGGTCACCCTCTTCATTCGAGCGTAGTTCAAAATATTGTTCATTTCAAAAATAGTCTTTGTATACCTTCAATTTGGAATGCTAATTTAATCAAAATTCAAACTAAACTGCTTTTTAGTTTGTTAATTTGCATACGAATCAGTCAATATCCCATGTACGATGAGCAGTTTTAAAATAAATGAAGGTCACCGCAACTGTAACCTGTCTCCAAATATCCTGGAATCAGCGAATGAAACAAAGTAAATGCAGCACTATTTTTAGCTGGAACAGAATCCATTATAAAGGTCTTCATTTATTGATCTTTCTCAAGTCGATGATTATGAAGTACCTACAACTATCTTTTTTCAAGGACACTTCAGGCGATATTAAAACTTGTCTCATGGTAAAACTATTTTAATTGTACTATTTTTGCATCATTTGCTTCTTCGACTTTGGTTCTATTTCTGTCTTACACCCTGCGGCTATAAAGAATGGTTACTATGGGGTAAATATTATACATGGAAATTAGAAGCTCTGATGATAAGGTCTTTTCGACTTGGGCAGAATTCCGATCCAACTAATAGTTCGCAGAATTTGTAGCAAGTTATAACAGAAACTTGATTATTTGGTCTTCTATCAACCGAGATCTTGTTTAATCGAGCAGATATCAAATATCTTTACTTTTTTTTCAGTTTTTAAGATCAAACAAAGTATTGTTCGATTTTAAAAACTAAAAACACATAGGTTTCAACATCTAATCTTTCAGAAAAACATGCTGAAGTTGATATTGGAGGTGATTTTCAAAATACAAAGGCTTGTAAAAGATTGCTTATGACAGATTTTTTTTATGGCAGTGAAATTTCTTATAACATCACGTTCTTAACCCTACTTTGTTGATGATGGAAATTTTTATAACATTTAGTGAACGATACAAATGATACTGAAAACCGGTATACTGTAAATTAATTGTTGCTGTCAACTTTTTTCACGACTATAAGAAACGCAGCTTACAAAAAAAATCAAATGTTACAAACATTATAGCGAGTTTGAATTTATTTTTCCACTGTTTGTTGTGGTTGAAAGAAACGTACGATTTGTTGAATATTTTTCATAATTAATATGAATTTTTTTTTACTAATAAAAGCGATAATGAGTGGAGAAATTTAGAAGAGAGGGACGTTGAACATTTTGGACAGATTTGTACATTTTGTACGTTGAACATTTTGTACATGCAAATTTGCATGATGATGGGTATTTCCATCATATCGTCCTTAATTACTTCATATTTTATATTTATGTTTTGATTTTTTAAGCATTTTCCTTTAACCTAGAGCAAGAGTTATATTATCTTGATTTACTTCACAAAAAAAATAAGTAAAATAAGCGCTAAAGATTTCATTAGGATGTGAATTCTATGGATGATGAGCAATTTTTATCGCGTTTTCTGAAGGAAATAACTTGGTAAAAACAGTGCCTGATTTAGCCCAATTGAGGCTAGAGGCAAAAACTTCATTGGGGCCGCTTCTGTTTTAGTACTTTAGTAATGAAGAACATTCATTAAAAAAGAAATATTTCCATTCGATTTGGGGGTCCCCATTTATGTGGAGACCCAGGGCAACTGTCCCTTATACCTTTGCCTTAGTCAGGGCCTGGGTAAACAGGTGTCAGTGTATCTGTTGTCAAACAAGGGAAATAAAATAAAAAATTATAGAATGAAAAGATGAATCATGGAAAAAAAGGGAAAGGATGATTTACTTTTCTTTTCTTGGTGATTAATTTTTGAATCTGTTAAAATATCAGTACATGAGGACTCTTTTTTTAACAATTTTACTTTATATTTTTTACTTACATGATTTTTATTAATGTAAAAGCGCAATGTTGAAAAATTCTCTCTACGGAAGAAAAGTTCTGAAAGCCTTCTGCTTTTTAGTGCTTTAACATGGTTGGACAAGATAGAACTGGATTAATTAAAAACAATTTTAAATACGTGCGAGTTACGTAAATATTTTTTCATTCAAGTAATTCAAGATTTTTGTATTTTAACTGCTAGGACACAAAATAAAAATCAATCAAAAGCAAGGATGATAAAGGTAGTTTTTTTAGTATGAACCTTTTGCACGTTGAAAAGAATGGTGACTTAGAAACAAATGCAAAAATATTCGCTTGAGCACAATGTGTACATAACTTAAACACATAAACTTTCATTTCAGAATCGTGACCTGAAAAACAAATTTAGGTTTGTTCTAAAAAATTAATAAGTAACTTTCTGTAACTGTTTTTATTAATTTTTTTTCATTATTGAAATCGAGCAAAATGATGCTTGAAATAACGCCTTAAAGGCAACACGAGTGCAAAATATTAAATAAATTGCTAAGCATACAATAATCAGACTTAATTAAAAAAATTTTATCATTTAAATCTGTTTTTCTTATCTGGAACACGACACAGTTGGAGTTCCTTCGCGAAAAATGGATGAAACATTTTCTCACATGAAATTGATTTTTTATACCAATTATTTAATTATTTAAACGATTTTCACCGTATTTCAAAAAATGATTTATGGATGCATTTTAATTAATCGTCAAGACAAACGATCTTTATCGTAATCAAAGCTTTAATACCTCTCCAGAAAATTCTTTCAAAATATTTAATCTAAATTCCTTTTTTTAAATGCAGCATTAACATTGGGGGGGGGGGGGGGATTTTTGTTTTTTTCTCTTTTTTTTTATTATTTATCCCTCCTCTATTGAAAACAGCTACCGGATTCTTCTTTCATTCAGCAACAAATGTAAAAAAAAACTAGTTTGCCTACTTTTTAGTTATATAATGCTTTTTTTAACTCAGAAAAATAAAGTTCTTAAATCTGATATATCACAATACTCAAGTCTAGAACATACTATATCTGATCCAGTTTATTTTTTGTTCGCTGAGGAATAAGTTCTAAGAGTGGATGTGATTTTTAGAAGCCCCATACCCGAATTGTACTGCAACTTGCTACGAGTCGAATCTAATTCAGCACTTTTGAGAAAGAACCGGAATGAAGGAAAAAACGCGAAAAGGCAATAGTGAGTAAAATACAGAAATTAGAGAATTTTATTGAATTTTTTTATCATTCTTGAGAATTTTTGTGTATGAAATCGAATTCAATTGAATAATTATTAGAGAATTTTATCGTAATTTTTTCATTCTTGTTTTGTGTATGCATAGAAATTAGTTCGAATAATTATTAAAGAATTTTAATGCCTTTTTTTATTCTTGAGAATATTTGTGTATGAATAGAATTAGGTTGAATAATTATTAGAGAATATTATTGTTGTTGTTTTTTCTTTTCATTCTTGAGAATATTTGTGTATGAATCGAATTAGGTTGAATAATTATTAGAGAATATTAATGTTGTTTTTGTTTCTTTTCATTCTTGAGAATATTTGTGTATGAATCGAATTAGGTTGAATAATTATTAGATAATTTTACCGTATTTTTTCATTCTTGAGAATATTTGTGTATGAATCGAATTCAGATGAATAATTATTAGAGAATTTTGTCGCAATTTATTCATTCTTGAGAATATTTGTGTATGAATAAATTCCAGTTTAATAATTAATAGATAATTTTATCGTATTTTTTTTTTCTTTCTTGAGAATATTTGTGTATGAATAGTATCTAGTTGAATAATCATTAGAAAATCTTATTGTATTTTTTTTTCCTTTCTTGAGAATATTTGTGTATGAATAGTATCCAGTTGAATAATTATTAGAAAATCTTATTGTATTTTTTTTCATTCTTGAGAATATTTGTGAATGAATCAAATTTAGTTGATTAATTATTAGAGAATTTTATCGTATTTTTTTTATTCTTGAGAATACTTGTGTATGAATAGAATCCAGTTAAATAATTATTAGAGAGCCTTATTGTATTTTTTTCATTATCGAGAATATTTGTGAATGAATCAAATTCGGTTGAATAATTATTAGAAAATTTTATTGTGTGTTTTTTTTCTTTCTTGAGAACATTTGTGTATGAATCGAATTTATTTGAATAATTATTAGAGAATCTAATTGTATTTTTTTCATTCTTGAAAATATTTGAGTACGAATAGAATTCAGTTGAATAATTATATTTATTAAAATTTAGTTGGCCCAGTTTTCAACTAAATAAATTTTGCTTAATGTTTAGTTTGATGTTAGACTGAAAATACAAGCCGATACGATTGCTATTTTTAGGCTTAAAATTTTTTCGCGTTTTTAATTTATTTTTAATTGTATTTTATAGACTTTTACACTTTATTTAATCTTAGACGTACGAATAAGTATTGCAATCTTCAAGAAATTCAAACTTGAAATTTAAAAGAATCTACTTGCTTCAGATATACTTCAAAATTTTGTTTGGTCTGTCTGTCACTCTATGAACATTCTCAAAAACTTTGAGATAGATAGATGGAATTTTTGGGTTTGTTTTCTTCACTATATTACGAATCATTAAATGCTCATTTGTGACATTCTGAAAATCAAAATCTAATTCGTCGAGATATTTACGGTATTGCTCAAAATCTCTCAATTTAATGAAAGGATATTAATCTAGCTGATTTAATGAAGTGAAAATTCAGTTTAATTTAATTATTATTCACTAAAGAATGATATTTTTTTTCTTAATTTGAACTATAAGAATAATAGAAAAATCTATTATGAAGAAAGGCTGTAAAAATGAAAATCTAAAAACCCGAAATGTCTTTAAAATCGTTATTAGTTCTATTGCTGTGCACGAAAAATCATTTTTAAAAGGTATAAAATCAGGAAATAAATAGGGATGATAAAAAAAATATTTTAATAACATGCATATGAAAAATATTGTTTCAATTCTTTCCATGTTATTTTTCGTTGTTAGATATGCTATCTTTTCTCAATCGCTCATATTGATTTCACTTGATATGCAGCTTTTTTTCTCTTTTTTTTACACTCGTTTTAATCTTTATTTGTAATTATAAATATAGAATTTGCAATCGATTTTCCTATTCTTGATGTTCGAGAATTCTTTCAAATTTTGTGTGCTTACATGTTCTTGAACGGCGTTAGATATTTTTATATTGTTAGAATTTAATTAATGATATCAAAATGCCTTATCAGTTAATTCATATGCCTGATGCTACCTGATAATGAGTTTAAAATCTTTTTTAAAAATTGGTTCCAAGATTGCATGGTATTTATAATAATAAATGATGAATAAAATACTAAAAAGAAGAAAACAAAATTAATTTTTTAAAATTCTTGATAGGAGAATAAAGGTAGAAATATTTTTGGAAGTGAATACCTTTTTCAGGCCGTAATATTCTTAAACACATTAAAGTTTTTTTTAGAAAAAAAGGAAATTCCCAACCGATTCTTTTATTTCTCTTTTTCTCTACTGCTTTGCTCTGTTTCAAAATCATTATCGTAGTTTTATTACGCAATTCTTAAATTATAAAAATTTAGCTAAATCAATTATTCACTTTGATTTGTTGATTTGAAAAATATAACTTTTATTGAATTACTATTACTAAAATTCTCCATCTTCACTTAAACGTACGTTCTTTTAAATCTCTTATTGTTTTAATTTTTTTAATTGTTATGTCTCTTTAGGTTCGGGAGTTTTTAGAATACTCGAGATGTTTATGGACAATGTATTTTTTTATCGAATTAATGTTTTTGAATAAAAATATAAGAAAAGATAATTCAATGTCAGTATGACGTATTGTGCAAGCCGGGTTAAAGGGTTAATATTTGCAGTAGTTTCAGACAAAATGAGTTTTTTTTAAAGCTATTTGAGGTTATACATGGAATCCCTAATATTATAAATATTAAATGAAAAGAAAAATTGTAATTTTTTCCAACAAAATTTGAAGTTTACAGAATTTTATAGCTCATAAAAGTGTGATTTTTTGTATTAAATTTTTGATTTTTTTAAATTTTGTAAATTATAAAAATAGTGAAAGAAAATCATTTACATTAGAAAAATGAATTTAAAGCAAATAACGATATTTGTTCGATGTTTTTTTTTTTGGAAAAAAATATATAATTGTGAATGAATTTGGACAAACCAGTTTAATTCAATTTAATCATATAACTGATGCACAAGCATGAAACATAAAGCGCAACTTGAGCAAAATTGTCCTTTAAGATTCGAGGATTTTTTTTTACCAGATTAATATTCAAATTTCACAGCTTCGATTGAATTTAATTTTGAATTCTCTTAATACTCATGAAGGATATTTCAAAATCATTTTAAGAGAAAAAGTATAAAATATCATCCGAGTTGTAAACCAGGTAAGTTCCCACGTAATTTACAGAATATCTGATAATTTTCTTTTTTGATGATAATTACAAAAAAAATCCCTTTAATATTAGCATAAGATCTCTAAAATTAATAAACATACAATGCCGTTAATTTATAGGAGAATATATCATTTTCCAATTGAAAAACAAATTCCAAACAAGCAGGTTATTGACGCTAATAATATTTTTTTAAAGACTAGCGTAATAATTAAAAAAGAATTACTACAGAAACCATTTTAGAAATAATTGTCCTTCAAATGGCCTCATTCTATGACATACCATTTCTGAATTATCCAGAAATTCATAATTGCATGAATGACTTTTTTTTTACTGAAGCATTTTGATGTTTCTTCTGGGGTAACTTTTGTTTCGGAGTTTGAAATTCGATCACGTCCCAGCAAGGTCATTGGCAACTTGAAACTTATAAAAGAAATCGTTTGGCGATGGATGCTATGATGTTTCCAAACTTCGGCTAGACATTTACAAACATGAACGGTACGGTAAAATTTTTTTGCCCTTTTTAGATGTTTTGATATTCAGCGATTAATTTAGAAATGTTTCACGCATTTCCGACATTTCTATTCTTTATGATATAATGCTAAGTGCAAAATAATAATAATAATTTGACTTATTTTCTAAGAAATATTTTTAAAGATTCTGTTTATATTCTGTTTGTTTAAAATATTTTCAGTTTTTTAATATCTACATCGTCAATATCTAATTATACATCTTTTTTTAAAAATAGTTTCAGCAATTTTTATAGTATTTATTAAAAACTAAATTCATTATTAGTGTGGACTTTTTTAATTTTGTCGTTTGTATTCGATTACATAAAGAAATTTTGTATTTGTATTTGTGAGTATTTTTTTAATTTTATCGTTCGCATTCAATGGCATAAATGGAATTCGTTGTTTATGAGAACTTTTTAATTTTATCGTTTGCATTCAATAGCATAAAGTAATTCGTTATTTATATTTCTGAATACTTTTTTTATTAAATCGCCTTCAATCGACCGCATAAATAAAATTTATAATTTATTTATCTTTAGGTATTGTAATTGAATACTTCTTTATTTTATTTATTGTAATTTAATTGATGTATAATTGTGTGTGTTTTGTTGGCAATGACAAAAATTTAATACAAAATAACAAGCAATTCATCAAAGTTTATTCTGAATTCTGAAACTTTTAATTTTGTTTTAAAATTAGAAAAAATTATGTCCTTTTGATGATATTTAGAAAATGGGAATACATAAAAACATATCATTATATTATCTTGATTTCTTCAAAAATTGTGTAATTTTTTAGCATTTTTAATCTTTTTAGAAAGGTTAACATGATTTTTTACAGTATTTGTCACAAACGATTTTCGTAATCCGTGAGAACTTTTACATTTTATAGTTTGCATTCAATAGCATAAATAAAATTCATTATTATTCATATTTATAAGAAGTCTTTAATACTATCCTTTGCATTTGATAGCATAAATGTCATTAAAAATACATTACTTTAGTTTTTTTTAATTGAATACTTCTTTGTTTTATGTATTTTAATTTATTTAACGCCTAATTGTGAGGTTAATGTTTGTAATTACAGAATTTTAATTCAAAATAACGAACAATTCATCAAAATTTAATCTGAATTTTGAAGATTATAATTTGGAATTAATTTTCCATTTCTTGATGTTCGGGAATTCTTTGAAATTTGTAATTAAATTCTAATGTGCATGTATAAAATCATGATATTGGATTATATTGATTTTTTTCAAAAATATTGTGGTACATTTTAATGTTTGCAAAATAAGTTGAAGTTACTGATGTTCATTTTTTTTCCAGGAAATATTTGCTCTACTTCCGAGGCGCAATTGAACAATATTCTCTTCAATGACTTCCTGAGAAAATCCAAATCCTGGATTCTTGATGTGGATTCGGAAGAATTTGCGAGACAGTTGGACAAAGATGATCCTTTGAAGGATTTCCGTAAACGCTTTTATTACCCGAAGAAAAAGTATTTAAATGGTGGTGAGTTACATTATATTTTAATATATGTTTATATATTCATTCGTGTTACGTTCATATTATGTTTTCATGCATGCTTATGTATTTATTCGTGTTATATTTACATTATATTTTCATATATCTTTATATATTCATTAGTGTTACATTTATATTATATTTTTATATATGCTTATATATTAATTAGTGTTATATTTATATTATATTTTTATATCTGTTTATATATTCATACATGCATTTACATTATATTTTCATGCATGTTTTTAAAAATTAAACGTTCAAACAACAAAATAATACCAAGAATATAATTCACTTGTTTTTTCATGTTAGAAATTTAAACTGCTGGTAATAATTTTAGATTTACACAAGAAGAAAATTTTAAGTGTTAGGATATAAGTATGTGCACGTGTATGCGAATGCATGTCTGTTTTTATATACTGTATAGACAGGAACAATTTGATCTACAGCTTTACATTTGGCATTTACATATTTTGAAGGGTATGAATCAGTAACTCAATGAGGCGTTTTTTTGGGGGGGTGGGGATTTTAATTAAAAATTAATCGAAATTCTTACGTATTTTAAATTTTTTTAACTTCTAAAAATACGATAGCACAGAAGTGATTTTTGTATCTTAAAATTTGAAAGGAAAAGGTCTTTTTAATGACATTAATTGCCAGGTTATAAATATTATATATATTTTCAGTTAAATGCATATACATACAAATATATATATTGTTTCCCGATGTATAAACTCCGTATACCAACAAGCATACCACAAAGCTTACAGATGAAAGTAATTTTACAATTGATAATGGAATAAATTTCAAATATAAGGACGTATATATTTAGATGGTAATTTTTTAATAATAGATGACATTTTGCTCAGAAATTCAGTTTTCATTGTTCCATCAAACATTTAATCATGTTTCTCCCATTTATGATTGTTAAAGAATAAAAAATTCTCTTAATTATCTGTGAAATTTGCGCGAAGAACAAAACAGTGAAACAATATTTCGAATATTAGAAACACATTGAAGAGAAAAGCTATGATATCAAAGGACTAGTCTTCAGAAAAATAGTTCATATATATTCTATGAACAAAGCATATAAGTACAGTGAAAATTGGAACAACTTTAATGTCACGCAATTCGGTGAATCAAACCTGAAAATGTATCCAAAACATTCAACTGGAAAAAAATACAATCAATATCCTTGGCGAACTAGCTAGTCGCCAAAGGCGACTTTTTAGTCATGAAACTGAAAAAGAATCATGTTGAAATATGAACTGGCGTATTTGAAAATTGAATATTCATATAATTTCGAGAAGATCGTGATTCCGTATCTGACTGCTTTCTAAATTGATGTTACTATACAACTATCCTAATTGATTGCTGTTACTATACAATATTTTATACAAATACTATTAAACTATTACTGTACAAATTGAATAATGTTACTATACAAATTGATTACTGTTACCATACAAATTGAGGTTACTACTGTTTCTTACCATTTTAAGTTTAGTATTGTTAACCAAATACGATGCACTACATTTCAAAACACGAAATGAAAGAATTTTCATTGTAATTAAAGTTTTTTAATATAGTCCTTAGTAAACATTTATATTTATTATACCCCAAATGCTTACATTTGCTGTGCATGTAATTATATTTCTTGAATAATAAACATAGAACGTCATTTGACTATGTTTTGAGAAACTATTTGCAAAATAAGTCTAGCTCTTGAGGTTTGATTCTATATCAAAGTTTTATTTTGAGGCTTCACTATAAAACGGTACAGGTGACGGGGTACAAGTAACTATTGATGTTATCTAGATATCGTTAGCTTTCATCTTTACTTATAATAAAGAGCAATGTGTGTGTGTGTGTCTGTTGGCGATGTACAGGCCAGACTGTTCGACCTACAGCTCCCAAATTTGGTATATGTATACCTTGTGTGCCGGGAATGTGCACCTCGGAGCCCTTTTTTTGAATTTTTAATTAAAATTTTAATTAATTAAAAAATAAGCCAAATTTTGAAGTTTTTTTACTATAACTTCCGAAAATATTACAGCACAAAATTGATTTTTGCATCAGGTTAAAGCTCAAAAAATTAGCTTTTCCATGATGCTAATGTTTTGACCTATAATTTAAAACTCTATTTTTAATGAATTTTTAAACATTTAATTTAATCGCATTTTTCAACAATTTATTTTGCATAAAATAAAAATAAAATTTTATCTCCACGAGGATCTAAAAAAATCAGCTTGTAATTAAATATTGCCATCATATTTTCAAAAGTTCTGATTAAAAAAAGTTAATTACTTTAAAAAAAACAGAAAAATATAATTTTCATCACGTGATTATATGAAATGAAATAAATAGGAAACTTGAAAACTTGAAAAATATAAGGTATTGGGATTTATAGCAACAAAGGCATTTATCCCCGGTTTCCAGAAGTTAATATTTAAAAAATCTTGTCAGTAAACAAAAACACACACACACACACACGCACAAAAAAAAACAAATTGGAGTTTCACTCAGTTAACAGAAATAAATAGGAAATGTGATATTTTTTAAACAATAAATGCAAGAGAAAATTTTTCTTGATCGTTTGCAATATCAAAATTATTAATTCGATTAAAGAATTAAAGTAAATAAAAATACAGAGTAAAAATATATTCCAAAAGTGCGACAGTTAAAACTGAAAAAGAATTTTTAGAAAAGCACCAAACGATATTCTTCTGAGAGCAAGATTAATTATTTAAAAGCAAAAAATCTTAAACGAATTTGAAGATGACGTCATTTCAAAGAAACGACAACAAAAAACAATTAATTATAATTAGAAGTAAAATTTTTTTGCATTCATGTTTTTTTAAAAAATTTTTAAAACAATAATACATGTTTTGAATTGTTACTTTTACTTATGTGAAGAAGATATATTGTGCAAATCAAAGAATTCGCCTTCGTGATTGTAATTTATCTCGCATTTTAATGAATTATGCGAAATAAAAACGCATCTGCTTTCAACGAAGCGTACTTACTATTAAAGCTGTACTGTTAAAAGCATATAAGCTATTTCAAAACGCATCTTCTTTCATATAAGCATACGTAATAATTAACAATGCAAAATTTGTAAAAGCATATAAAACTATTTTTTACCGGCATATTTTGGAGACATCAAAACTTTTTAACCGAAACAGTATCATGTCCTCAAATGAGAAAAAATAAATCAACTATCATTCAAAATGAAACATATAAAAATGTCATTTTCGGCACGTGTCTGTATAAAATGAAACAAATATGAAATATGATATTTTTGGAAAATAAATGGATGGAAAAACGTTTTCTATATTTTACGACACATATATTACTAATCCAATTAAACAGTTTTATTGAAGGCAAATATGGGTTAACATCTACAAGGCATCTTCTGTAATCGGAGCCCAACAACTAATTTCTTAATTTTTTTGGGAGAAACATAAATCTCTTAACAAATGTTCTAAGTGAAATATATAAATAGTAGATTGAGGGAAAAAATTCTGATGAATTAAATTTTCTGCTCAGTGAATCATATTTAACAAAATATTCAAGAGACAATAAGTCCTAAAAATAAAAAAGTGGCACTCCAATCAACTAAATCAATCATCAAAGCTGATCTATCTATGAAAATTTCAATATAACTATTCAATAAAAACTGTCAATTTTAGATCACTTTACCAAGATCTCAAAGAAGCCAATCAGGGTTTATCTAGAATAATTGGCCTAGATTATGAAAATGCTGATTGTTCTAAACTTGCAATATCCAGAACTGAATAAATCAGCCAGATTTGATCGCAGAAGATAGAAATGTTTATTTATTTATTTAGAAGTTAATATATTAAGAATATTTTACAGAATATGAGTCTATAAGACCAAAGGAATTTAAACCATAATTTTTTATATGTTTATAAACCTAAAAAAAATGTTATTATTTATAGCATTTATATACATCTAAAAACAAAATTAAAAACTGAATGTTTCATTTAATCTATGAAATGTTTTCTGAATGAGATATTATAAATTATAAAAGGGTTTGAGATATTATAAATTATAAAAGGGTTATAACGTTTCAATTTCTGTAGTGAACACAAAACTTCAAAGTCGGACTACTCTGCTTTCAGTTCTTAGTTTTATTTAAAGGCATGCTTTAATTGAGTTAAAATTTCTTTATATTAAATGCACTTCAATCATTTCCACTTTAATTTGAAACTGAATTTTACGTGCACTGATAGAAAATCAGAGAGAGGTGCGGAGTTCAAAGATCAGGACTGCTTAAGGCCTACATAATATTATAAGTGAATTATATGACTATCGAAATCTGAAACTTAAGAATATTTTGCTGAAAACTTATTGTGAGACCAAGTTATAAAAAAAAATTGATTGAACCTTTTAGTCGGAGTTTATATTGGCGAACCGGCTGGTCGCCAAAAGCGGCTAGTTTGAAATAAAAATTGTTGAATTTTTTTAGTGGTAGATACAGACAAACTGTGTCGTTATTTCTTTCCCATGTGGAATGTGAATTGGTTTTATTTATTTATGGAGATTCTCACAAAAAATATTTCATTGCAAGCAACCTTGAACAATGTATCTAGATATCAGAAAGTTTCATATAAAAAAATATCATAGAAACTAAACCGGTGATTGGAATTAGGTGCATTAGTCCTTATGTTTTTTTATAATTATTTTAAATACATAGATATAAAATTTGAAATAAATACGTGTTTTTTAAAAAAAGTTTCGCTGTGATCAGTCAGTTTACACTTTAATATATGACAGATTTTTTTTGCTCCTATATTCTATTTATACTTTAATATTTAAAAGAAATAGGTATATACTTTTGTGTTATACCCACTATCTTATGTTTCTTAAATATCTACTTTTAATCAAGCATATTATACTTGATATTATCCTTTATGAAATTTTATTTACTGTGCAAGTCTTTAAATCAAATATTCAGTTTAAACTTATTTTTGAAATCCCCAATACTATACAAATAAACAAAATCCATCTTTCTAAGAATAAATATTTGGGCTTGTCTTTAAAAAGCTTGGTTGTTTGATGAGACGACCCAAATTTCGAGGCTGGATCCTTACGCATTATAAAGCAGATCTGTGTGCCTCTGGATCGTTTCGCTTGAAACTCAGGGGTGAGGAGAAGGCGAAATTCCAAGTCATACAACTGCTGATTCAGGGCAGAGCATGGGAAGAAAGCTCTGCAAAAGTGCTCAACTTGTTATAGATAACAGCTAAATAAACTCAATGTTAGGAATTTCTTTGAATATTCCCTATATTAAAAACAATCTAGTGTAACAATTAGGTTACCCACATTTGAATTTTGCTATCCACTTGTCTGACTCGAGTACTTATTTGTAAGGATCGAGTAGAGCTATCAGCTTTATAAGAGGAAAAGAATAAAGCATAGTCTGAAAAGCTTAATCTTGAGTCCATAATCGCTGATTTATCACAGGTATTGAAAATAACACTGATGAGCTAGGCAGAAAGATTTTATAAAGATCTTGCTTCAGCTGAAAATTTGATTGCACTTGAAAATCAAATTTGTCTTATACAAAAATCCAACAACAGAAAGAAAACAAGAAAATATTCTTTAACTTAAGGCATGTGGGTAAATGAAGTACCTAGGCCCGAACTCGCAACGTTGGGGTAAGTAGCCGAGTAACTAGACAAAGTAATCACTCCGGTCCAGAGGTTGTTATCTGGCTTATGAAGCTATCACTACATACTCTCCCACCAGTGATTCGGAGGAGAGATGAAGGTTACTATTACACCAAGCATAGGACGAATATGTGGGAAACCGAGGTGGTGATGTTGGGCGTTGTATTTAAAGCGCCTGACGATTTATGCTTCCGGTAGAGGGCAGCACAACAGCTGTAGAAAGTTGCTTATCAAAATCATGGATTACCATTGGGGGTGAATGGAGCCAATAGACAAAAGACCAATAGACAAAAGTTATCACTCAAATCCGGAGGTTTTTATCTATATTTCGCCTAATAGAAATAATTTTATCAACTACGATAGTTTTTTAATAATATTTTACTCTCTTACCCAGTTATCTCCAAGGGAACTTTCTACTACTCCTGTAATTTTCGTGAGATATTCTTTTTATTTTATTTCTTGTTTCTCTTAATATTGCTATTGAATTTATTTTCAAGTCGCACATCTAAGCAGTGATTTAAGAAAAAAAGATCGATAGTCAAAAGAGCTGAAAATAATTGATTAATTTTTTCCCTTTATATTAATTCAATTTATAATTTAAATTTGTTAATACAGTTTTGTATTTGTTTAAGAGTTCATTTCAATCAATATTTAATCCTTTTTGCAGTTGATCCCAGCAATTTGCTTGACGAAGATGAAGATTCGATTTATTTTTGTGGCCATTCTTTAGGACTGCAATTGAAATCAATTGAAACTTCTGTTGAAAACGTTTTGAAAAACTGGGCGGAAAAGTAAGTATGAAAAAGATTTTCTTTGAAACACCTCATTTCAATGAAGTTAATTTGAGAATAATATTTTAAACTCTATTTTCTATCTGAAAATGCCAATTTTTTTAAAAAATTTCAAAGGATGTTTATTTTTTAGAATTTATTAACCAACTTTTTCTGGCGCGCTCACTTTATTGCTTCAATTCAAACTGTTAAAAACCACAATTTTCATGAGTTTTGAAAATAGTTTCGGATTTTTAATATCAGAAAAAAAAATTATTGATTTTTAAACATTAAAAAATATTTTTTAGAAAAATGTTAGCCTTAAATGGGATGATAAGTTGTATAGCTGATTTTTGCTTCTTTAGAGAAATCAAAAATTCGGTTAAATGAAAAAGGAATGCATTCAAACTCTTTGTTATTTTTACACATTTTATGCAAAATAATATTCCAAAATTCGTTTACTTGAAATTGATTTGGAAGAACCCTTTTGGGGAGAATTTTAATGTCAACTTATGTATAATAGTACCAAAATTACGTGTATTAAAGAAAAAAGATCAATCGTGATGTATTTTGAAGAAAAGTTAAGATAGATTTTTTTCTCAGCTAATAAAAAATACAATTTCATATTCATAGTTAATCAATATTGGTTATGCACACATATATATTGAAATTAACGTATTTATAAGTCTTGATAAATATGCAACTCAAATAAAAAGAAATGCACAAAAAATATTCTATTAAATGTCGAAAATCTAAGTCAAATGTATTAATCTAGCCGAATGAATTGAAACAGGGCACAAATTTACTTTAAGCAAACTTAGGGCACAACACTTTCGTTAATGTCTCTGAAGTCTGAAAATGGAACGATCGGGATTTTTATCTGCTAATTACTTAGATTAAATAAAAATAAATTTTGCAAATTATTTTTATTAGTGTAGATTATTTTTTACAAGTAATCATCATTGTTGTTGTAGTTTTCCAATTCCGTCTTTTTTCACATAAGATAAACATTTCGATCAAATTATAGCAAGGCTATTAACCTCGAATCCAAATACTTTTTTGTAAACTTGGAGTTCAAATGAAAAAATACTAGATATTTAATACATGTATGTATACATGCATATATAGAATTACAGTGATTGTTTCTATAAAAATGGTCAATGTATTAAAAATATGTATTAAAATAAATTAAAATATTTAAGAATTATTATTAAATGTAATTATCAAATTCAAATTATATTCTCGAATGGATAGTCGTCTGCTTTTCTATGAAAAAAATCCTAAGAAATATTAGAAAACCAGATATCTATATTATTTAGCTCCATCAGATATGCATCTGTAAAGTTTATACGACTTATGAATATTTCAGTGTACACTTATTGTTTATTTCTTGGCAAATGAAATTTTTGTTAAGCAAGCGATCAAAGATTTTATTTCTATGTAATCAAATTTTTCTTTAAGTTCTTTTGATTATTAACCATCTTTCTAGGAATAGATTCTCAAAAAACTTTAACATCTTGACAATCTAATAGCTAACCAAAAGCAGGATTTAAAAATGAAGTCTTTTTCAGTTAAAAGTCATTCAGTAAATTTTATTGAAAAGTTGACTTCGTTGACACTGTTTATATATAAGCCCCCAAAATCTCAAAGACCTGGTAAAAGTTTTCAGTACTTCAACTGTCATCAACTTCAACAATTAGAAGTTTTCATACTTCCTTTGCCTTTAAGTTGTGTTAGACCTATGTTTTTGAAAAGGTGTTGCTGAAAAATATATTTACATTTCTGATTATAATACTTTCTCCGTATGCAAGTAATTTTTTATTCGGTGCGTATTCGCCATTCATTCTACTAACAAACTGCAAATGTTTAAATTGAAGATAAAGTTGTTGTAAATGTTAGTTCACATGCTCACCATTTATTTGTACTGACAAATTGTAAATGTTCAGTTAAATATATAATCTATATTGCTTATTAATTCAGAGGAATATAAGTAATTTAAATGTAGCTATGTATTCCATAAAAAAATTATCCAGAAATCCTAAAAAGTATTTTTTTAATTTTTAGAAAGCTTTAGCACTTCCAAGGAAATAGAAACATTAATTTTCAGGTTTTCATACACAATTGTTGCATTCAATTTATATGTTGTGTTTATCTTTTACAAATGTTTGCTTGGTTATTAAATTTATTATTTTTAAATGTATTAATATTTTAATTATTAAAACTCTCGTTTATACCTTGTTTATTATAAATTATCAACAAATTATTTGCGATAAATTTGATAAATAGTTATAAACAATGTGAAATATTGCCACTCCAGAAACATTAACAGAAACATTTTGTATTTAGAATGTAAAAATGCTGCAACGCAATGAAACTGTTTAAAGAAGTATCAGTTAGGAAATCCAAAAAATGCAATCTGAATCAGTAAACAGTTAAGATTAAAAAAAATTAATCATCTAAAAAATCAAGAGTCTCTTCAGGCAATAATTTCAAACGTAGGATTTTTTTAATATGATCATACCTTCGTTCACAGAACTGACCTTTTTTTACCCTAAAATCTCATGAAATTGAGATATTCTGGAAGACATAATAATCTCAAATTTCAGAAAATCCTATATTATGTCTAATTCCTATTATTTTGAAGCATCAGTCTTTAATCAATATTATGTCATGAGAGTTCAGTGTTTTGAAAAAATACTTGACATCAAACAGAAAAAAATCCTGACTTGAATCCCAGTTTAAATATAACCCTTGATAAAATTTTCCAACTAGATTCCTACTTTAGGTTTTCCTTGATTCACTTAGTTTCTTTGATTCCGTAATATATATATTTCTTTTTCCGTTGCTTACTAAAACTATTAAATGTTAGATAAATCTGTTTCTCCAGTTTCAGTTTAAAATTACTGATTTCCTTTATTCGTGTTTAGGATTTAGTTTTTCTGCCCTCCAATTTTTGGGTATCTTAATTTGGAATTGGTCAACTTTCAGTATAACGTTCTTTTAAATGTTTTTTTTTTATTATTTCAGATTTTTGTTCAAAAATATTCATTTGTTGATATAAATTAAACTAATGGGCACCTAACCGCTACCAAGGTCCAAATTTTTTTCATTTGCCTCTTCTAAGATTTTGACTCTAATTCGCTTCGAAACACTTCTTGACTCAAATATTTCCTGTAAATGGACTCTTCACGGGTTCAAGAGGTTCCAGAAAAAATGTCAGTGGCTAGTCGTTAGTTGATTTGTGTTTTTAGGCACAAGGACCATTTCTAGTCATACTGTGCAACCTATACTATTTAGTATAACACCATTTTTAAAAAAAACTTTGTTTAAAATTATGGTTACGTATATACTAAAACAAGTAGCATAAAAAAATTTAAAGTCAATTCCTTCTTAGGTCAACGAATTTTTTAAAGTTACTTTTTATTAAATAATTACAATTAATATAAATAATTGATCAAAAAATTATCGACTTTTTGCAATAATTGAACTTATATTCTTCACCTTCAAGTGAAAAATACTAAAATCCACGCATTTTACCTATTGAGATACTGCCTGCTGATTTCAGTTTTCATTACAAACTGCTAAAACTCTATTTAAAGTATTAAAAATTAGTTAAATTTAATTACTGAATTAATATTTGAAGTGTCATCCACTACGAGTTTAAAAAATTTATTTGAATTTGAGTGGCTGAATAAAAAGTATTTTATTAACGATTGAAAATTTGAGCAAGATATATGTAGGAAGAGTATGAACTAATAGTAGGAATTGAATAAAATACCAAAAAAAAAAAAAAAAAGAAAATATAAATGAAAAAATGAGATTTAGGAATTAAAAAGAATAATTAAAAATTGCAAACTATTGAAGAATATAAATATAAATATATATTAAAAAGTGTATAGCTTTTAAAAATTTTAAAATGTTTGGATGGTAATTCTCTCCCTCAATTCTGGGGAAATGAAATGCGGTGAATGAAGAAAATGGTTCTCCATTTAACGTTGAAAGTTGAGTATTCGATTAAAATATGAACTTTTAAATGAGTACAGCATATGTAGGTACCCTTTAACAGAATAATAGGTGCTGATGGGTAAATGGAATAAGCCAAATACGAAATAAGTGCCAGTTGCAATTTACCATTACTGCTACATGTGCTTGGTGGCCCTATAGACCACATTTTCACGTCACAAATTGGACATTAATTTTTAATTTCTAGATTTATGAGAATTTTTTTAAATTTTTGTTATAAACACTCTTATTTTGTTGCGCAATGAACATAGTGCAAAGTTATCTCTCAGTGTCATCACTCATCCCCCACTCGTAAATTAAATTAATTTCTCTATGCCATCTGTCAGTTTTCTTTTTAATATTCATTTCGAGTCTGCGTTTTTGCTTTATGTAATTTCTAGCTGTTTTCGCATTGCATTCTTTTTAGCATCTATACAACTTCATCCGTTTTGTTCTTCTATTTCGAATGTTCATATTTGCATTTTTATAACTTCGTGCGCCCTTAACAGCATAATTCGAGATAATCAGATTCAGTTTTCTCTTAATAGAACAAGAGATCATTATAAAAGTAAAGATTTATTTAATCCTATTATAAACATTAAAAAAAGACCGAAGAACTGCAAAATTTTTCTCAAACGAGACCGAAGCGCTGAAACATAAAATTACGGAAGCATGAGATAAACTCCGGCTGAAATAATCATCAGAAAAATAAAATTTCCACTTCGTGACATAAATAATTTGGAGCATAAAATGGGCAGTTCAAGGTGCTGTAATACAAGTAACATCCCCCTACGCCAGAAGTTAATGTATTGCAAAGATACATTACATGAAACATTTCCACTTGTTATTTGGGTATAAAAAACTCTAATTTTATCAGTTTGGTGTCCAAGTCTCTTAGATCAAAATTTAACTGCCTCAGGAAAAGCAAAATTGTATCGGAGTTGAATTGATAAGGTACATTGGTCATTATAGTTAAAATTTAAACTTCTTAAGTGTCTTACAGCAATCTTACTTTAACGTGCCCAAATATCACAAATGTTTGTCGAAAATTATCGGGAATGGTCTCCCAAAAGCTTTCTCGCATACACTCCAATAAGCTTGAAAGAACGCCTTACATGACATCAGTGTACAATAGTTATGAAATGATAACCATTGACGTGAATTCAGTAATTTTGCTGATTCTATGGCATCATCCTTGGCTAGTGTTTTGGCGATGAATCTCTAACATGCAGTTACTCGCATGTAAACATTGAATTAGTGTTTTAGACGCGTTTTTAGTTCTGATTGTAGCTAAAATGTGACACAAAACTACACTTAATGTCACAAAATCCCATGCCAAAGATATATTTCAGCCTTTGTAGGTTTGAGTATCGGTTTTACGTTTTTCTGAACTACAGATCGACAGACAATCAACTCCCCTGATGAATTTGGTCAAAAATTTGACAGGCGATTTAGTTATAAATCTATGGACCAAATTTTATTTGCCTAGCTCTCCTCATTTTGTAATCATTGTGTCAAATTATTTTCGGACAAACAGACAAACAGATTTTAATCACAATTCGATAGAAATTAGCAAATTTGGCTAAAGACAGTATACCAAATTTCTACCATCTAGCTCAAATCGTTTTTTTTTAATTATCTTTGTCACAGACAGACGAAGGGACATTTTCCAGTAATACGTTTCTCAAACTCAGGATAGTCCTAAAACGTGGAGATTCATTAAAAGTTGGAGTTTGAATTTTTTGAAGATTTCAATACTCTGCACACGAGAAATAAAAAATCCGCAAATATGAAGGGATAGTTAAAAATTGGGAGAAACAAATGCTTCAATTACCCATATTAAAAAAAGAGATTGTAAAAGATTAAAATCAAATCTGCTGTGCATATTTCAATGTATCATGCCAGAACATCATTTCTTGAACGGTCAAGCACCACGTGATCGTGCAAGTTAAATTATATTTTTTATTCATTTCAATTGCTTTATAGAATGAGTCACTTTGGTATTGCAAACGATCCAAAAAAACTTTGTCTCGCATTTATTGTTTAAAAAAATATCCCATTTCCTATTTATTTCATTTCCCATAATCACGTGCTCAAAACGACATTTTTCTAAGTTTTATTTGTTGTAGTCATTAACTTATTTTTTTAAATCAGAGTTTTTGTAAATGGGATGACATCCCGTTATTAAAAGCTGATTTTTTGAGATGCTCGTGCAGATAATAAAATTTTTATTTTTCACCTACGGATTAAAATTTTTTGTTTTTCGCCTAGGGATTTTTGTTGACGTCAGAAAACCACATTCCCAAAACAGTATCATGTTCGGACATGATAAAAAATCACTTTTCTTCAATCCGCAGAAAATGCTCGAATTCAGCATCTGATATTTATTAATTGCTAATTCTGAAAACATTCTTTAGACACTAGCTCACATTTGTGTTAACTCAACATTATAGCAAATTTAATTCAGGTGCATGAAACGATCTGGACATGAAAAAGTGTTAAAAGCTGATAAAAATCTTTAACTGAATAAATATCACTCTAACGAAGATAATATCTAATTCTTCACCTCATTAATCTGCATTCTTATACATAAAATTTCACTAGGAAAATCTACATTTCATATTTCCTAGGTCGTTATTCAGTTCTGAATATTCAGATTAAAATAAAAAGAATGCATTTATTTATTGCTGAAACTAGTTTCCTTTGTCGAAAGTTTTATATAACAGTGATTTCTTATATCCGCAAACTATACTTTCCACTTGTCCAATAGAGTTATAATTTTCCACGTGTCTCGCTTTCATTTATTTTTTTAATTTTTCATTCAGCCAGTTTTTTTTTCCATTCATGTCATAATATGGTTATGAATTCTTCTCGAGATTTACCGACCTTGATTTTAATGAGTAATTTTTTCTCCCATGTAACACTGGCCGTAGTGAAGGGATAAATTCTTTGAAAATAATAATAGAAGTGACTTTTAAAACTCATGTTCAAAGGATTCGGTAGAACTGTAATAAAAACCAACTCATTCCTTAGAAATAATTTCCACGTAGGAAAAAAATGATATGCAGTTCTTCTTCCACCAGAAAAAAAAGGAATTAAAATTTTATTCGGTTTTCTCATCCGAGTCCGAATACTTTTTTTAATTGTGTGTTTTTTTCATAAATGTAATGCATTATCACAGAAATCTAATGGCCTGATCCGTTCAGCGTTTAATGCTTCTTAAACTTTCGGAAAATGAAAAAAAATCACACTATTAAATCTTTGTTGAAACAATTAAAATTCAATTTCGGAGAAACAATATCAACTATTATTGAAAAGTAAGCAAAAAAATCTTTAAAAACTGGCAAGATTCAGGAAAAATCTGCACGAATATCAAGTAAATATGATTAAAAAATGAAATATTTGATCTTAAATTTCATGTTATCATGTAATAACATTAATATTTTTGGACATTATTTATCTTAATTTAAATCATTAACCTCATCAAATTTTAAGTAGTTATGGTAAAAAAACGTCAACATTCCGTTTACTTTTTAATTAAAATTTCAAATAACGCCGCTCCGAGTTGCAGATTCCTATTCTCCAATGCATGTATGTGCCAAACGTTTGACTCTACACAGAACGTACATACATACACACACGCACACATAGGCAACCTTTTATAAGCATTTATATGTTTTTCGGTGGAGAGAAAATATTTCTTTCAAAAATAATATTGCCAATTTCCTCGGACACGGAAAACATCATAAGGAAAATTTTAAGATTTATTCAATTTTATATAGAGAAAGGAATATTTTAAAATAATTCTCACATTCAAATTTATTGCTCTTTGATTCTTTTCTCTATATATTTAAACTTAGATTTTAATGTAAGAAATGGGTGATAATATTGATTTCGTTAAGAACCACAGAAGAGTACAATATTTATTTATTCCAAATGTTATTTATACCCAATTATAACATCCAGGAAGGATATATGTATAAAAAATACTATTTCAAAACTTGTATAACACAGACCCATTAATTAATAGTTTAAATCAAAGATTTGCATTTGTACATTCAATCATATAGTACAATCATATAATGCACATTTATTTTGCAACAAATGTATACTATGATCGTTTCATTACTAGAAAACTTTATAGAAATGTGAAAATTATCTATTTCTTTTCAGGGGTGTAGAATGCCATTTCAGCGGAAATCTCCCAGCTGCATTCTGTGACAAACCTCTAAAAGAAAACATGGCTTATTTAGTAGGTAAATATCTGAAGAAAATCAATCGAAAAATATTTTTGAAACTTAAATATATCATAAAAATCTATCTGGTCTGTTGCCAATTTCTCCGATTGTTTGCGTCTTAGAGTGCGAACACATTAAAGTTTTCTCAACATTCTTTTTTCCAAAAATAAACTTTTAATGTTGTTACTGACATATAATTTCATTCAAGATAAAAATCAGAGATATTGGTATATAACTTGTTTTCCCAGCTATCGTAAGTTCAATTAAAACAAAAACAAGTTGTTTTGTTATATAAGTGGGAAAAAATATTATGAATTTCCATCAATGACGCCGTAAATGTTTGCTTTCATTCTTTTTTTTTCCCTACAGAAGAACAAGTTCAAAATCAAGATCTTAAGATAAAATATATTCTATCTAAACAGCAAGAAAAAAATAATTTGCTGTGGAGTATATTCAAATCAAAGATTTTTGGTACATTTGATCTGAAATAAAATAATTTACTCTTTAGCAAAATTCAGTAAAAATTCTGCTTCGTTATTTCTTCTCAAAATACATTTTGAATTATTATTTATTATTATTTTTTTATGTTTTATTTAATTATGAATTATTATTTTTTTAATATAGATTCTCTATATAGACTAACAAAATATCAGATTAATAAAAATTCATTTAAAAAAAGAATTTAAAAAGCAGTTTAATGTTCCGATAAGCAGTTTAATGTCAACTTATACATATATTTCAAGAAACTGAAAGCACTTTGTATTTAAGGCTATTTCTCATTTTATATCACTTTTTTTATGTTTTTAAGGTGCTTTACCCGAAGAAGTTGCTGTTATGAATGGATTGACCGTAAACATTCAGTTTTTTCTGGTAAGATAGCTAATATTATGAATTTCACTGAATAATTTCATTATATTTATTTTTTTGCCAAAATCATGAAAGAATTTTTTTTAAATTATTTAACATCTTATTATCTCAGTCTAAATAAACGGGGAAAACACATCGCCAATTTTGAAGGAAAATTAATAAATTTATATATTTATTATTTTGCACTTTTTTTAATTAAACCAAATATGTACTTTTCTGTAAAATACTTTTTTTGTTTAAATACTTTAAAAATTGTTTCTTTAACTGCCCTGGATTATTTATTAGAAATTTTATGTTTAGATTAATATCTGGGTTAATAACTAGATTAACTGCTGGGCTAATTTATACTTAAATCGGCTATCGCCGATCCATCTGACATTCTCTTGTGATTTTATAACTAATATCTGATTGGATTATCATTTTTATATTATAATTATGACTTAAAAATAAGTGGAATCAGAAGATACAAACACAGATATGGAACTGTAGCGAGTGAAGGTCACGGTACGAATCTACGACGCTTGAGCCAGTAGCCGAGAAATATAACCATTGAACTAAAGTGACACTCTAACCCAAGGGCTGTTGAATCGGGAGAGAGACGAACGATTTTTAAAGTACCAAGCGTTATGGGGAGCGTGTGAGTGCGTTGATGCGTCAAGAGAATTTGACGGCTTTTTTTTTTTTTTGGTTTCTGCGTCAAGTGTGTCTGACGACTTTGTTTTTGACAGCTGCGTCAAGTGAATCTGACGACTTTTGCTGCGGGTAGATGGTGCCACGACAGTTGCATGAGGTTGCGTTGACAAGGTCACCAATGTAGAGTGTGAAGGTCATAGTACGAATCTACGACGCTAGAGCCAGTAGCCAGTACAATTAATCAAAAGCGACACTTTAGTCAGAGGGTTGTTATCTAACCTATGAAGCTAGCTTCACAGATTATGGCATCAAAAGTGCCAGATTATTACCAGAACTAGTTACAATGTATATAAACAAAAAGTATCTAAAATTTTTATTTAATCATAGATAATTTAATCAAAATTACAAAAAAAATGGCTTCTATTCTGAATTTCATTTTTTTATCTAGTTGTTTCATTCAAAATTTCAACAAATGAATTCTAAATTACATCCGAAAAATTCGATGACATTTATAAATGTTGAGCCAGGAAAATTTTCCTGCAATTCACATTCTTCAAGTTAAATTATTTATCCAAAAAAGGATGATTAATCTCGATCATATACATAATTGTTTTTTAAAGAATTTTCGTTCGATGTAATAATTTTTATAAAATAATTCAATTCCCATCCATGTTTAAGTCGAACGGGAAGACAACTGCGAAAATAATCCATACAAAAAGGGGAAATACTACCAAATGGCAACATAGAGAGCTAACAGTCAAATTCCTTTATAATAAAATTCATCGGAAAGCCAAACAATAGAATGAAAACATTAATTAGAAACAAATGAGGGAGGATTAAACATAGGCCGAATACGTGAGAAAAATAAAATGTTGTCCATAATTATTATTGACTAAGTATTGTCTATTTCTTTAATAATTTGCTTCTCAAAACTCAAAATACTTCATTTATGGTATTTAAATTTTAAATTCATTTCTACCCTGCCAGAAGGCTATTGTCCGCGCTACTTATTCCATTGCTTTACAGTGTTTAATATGCGGAATTGTATCCATTGCTTTCTCAGAGAAATGTAAAATGGATTGATAAGCCTTAAAAGCTATCTTTATAAAACGTTTAGATTCACATGCGCTTTCTCAATAATAATTTTAAAAATTCAATTATTTTCAATAGTTTCATTTGTGTTTAAGGCGACTAGGGACCTTTAAAATGAATTTTTGCAATTTTCAGCTTAGCAATTTGAAATTTTACAGGCATTAAGAGTAACTCTATAGGAGACGACGCACAAAATTTTAAAGCATTATATTAATTTATTTATGATTTAGGGGATTATTATATAATATAATATTAGTGATAAATGACGTTAATGAAAAATGTTCCAGGCGCTCCAAATTTGTTCTAAAGCACTCCAATTTTTATTATTATTTACTCTAACCATTTTGAAACAAAAGTTGGTATTAATCTTAAGTTCTAGTATGAAATGTCAAGAATAACCAATATACAACTATCTAAATTTTTTTTAAAAAAATCAGTAGTTTTAAGTTATTAATACAGTAATATTAAGTTATTATCAGTAGTTTTAAGTTATATATTAACCCCCCTAACTCATAAATAAATTAATAGAATGCTTTAAAATGTTGTGTGTCGTCTCCTATAGTGTTAATATTAATGCCCGTAAAATTTCAAATTTCTAAGGTGAAAATTGCAAAAATTCATTTTAAAGGTCCCTGGTCTTCTTAAAATTCCCACGGCTTTGATTTCTGTGATTAGACAGGACACGCAATTCCCTAAAGTGAATTTTATGAAACTCTAACCATCCGAATAGACTTTTTTGCGAACGAAAAACTAAAAATGTCGAAACAGGAAAAAACAATGGCGACTTGTTCAGTAATCTTTATGCCTCCTAGCAGAAAGAGGTTAACTTTTAACCACGTCATTGTGAGATAAAATGATTTCATCACTTGAAGATTTAAGATTTGATTTATTTTTGAAATATATTATTTAATTTTGGATATTGAGACTATTTAACATGATATGTACCAACATTGTATGCCGTGCACATTGCATTAAAATACATATGTACACAGATAGAAATCATTGCAAAGATTTTATAATATCAGCTTCGATGAAATTCATATATCAGATAAAAAATCGCGAAAAATAAATTACTTAATAATAAAATCGAATAAAAAGAAATAAGTTTGACTGTGCTGTTCGTTCGGTGGTGCTATCTCACTAAGAGATAATATACGGAAGGATGTGTCATTTCTGGAATTAAATTTATTGCTAAATGTTAACTTCTATCCTCTTTCCTCTCACCTCTATTTTGCAGAATTAGCCTCATCCTAACGCATGCACAAAAGAACGGAGGGTTTTAATATCCGTTGGGAAACAGTATATACGGTTTTCTTTACTAGTAGAATTTTCGTGAGCGGAACTTTGGAAATAAAATTCTAAGAATTCATAGCGTTCACAATCATATCTAAAGTCTACAGGAAAGGGTAGATTAAAAAAATTAATAAGTTTTAAGAAGGCAATCCCCACTGGCTTAATACAAATCTTTAAAATTTATGCAATTTCCGCATATCAGAATAATTAGAGTATCTCGCATAGTTGGAGATATACTTTACTTCATTAATTACAGCAAATATCAGAAATAAATCTTAAGGGAAAGGAATTCGAGAATTGTATTCATAATGAAGAAAATTTAAAATTCCGGTTTTGCTCTAGAATCTAATCTAATTATTTTTTTGGAATTTTGTTAAATGGACTTTTAGTATAAGTTAATTAAATATGCATTTTGATAAGATCTTACAAACCTTTTCTTTTCAAAATTCAATCCACAAGTGGTATTTAAATTTTTAACTGTCTCATTTGTTATACATGCACATAAATTAAAATTCCCCATTCTAGTCATTTTCGAGAAATGTATTCTTTTTACCATAAGTACTTATTTTAAAATAATTGTTTTTAGGCCACCTTTTACAAACCAACAGCAGGAAGGAATAAAATTTTAATGGTCGCCAACTGCTTCCATTCAGATTTGGTAAGAAATATGTATAATTTTTCTTCTTGCACACATTCATTTCAAATTTTCTTATTGCATAAACTAATTAAGGAAATAATTTCAAAAGAAATCTTACAATATATATAATATTAAGGCATTTACAATGTTTTCAGTACGCTGTGAGAAGTCACATGACACTACGAGGATATGATCCAGATGAAAGTCTGATTTTTCTCAAGCCAGAATCGGTAAGTATGAATTTGATGTTATTAGATGGCATAAAATATCTGCCTCATATCGATTTTTCCGAATCGTTATGAGAAATTTGACTTTTAGCTAACTCGTAGTATAGAGGAAGTATAATAATTAGCCAAAAATGCGATTGAAATTCGGAACGAATTTTAACGTTTTAGTCATAAGAAAAAAATTGATTTTGAGGAAAATCTGTTGTGATGCCATCAAAATTTAGCCGAGTGATTACTCCAAATTTGTCTTTTAAATTTGTTTATTTATAAGAATCATGGGCTGACAAACACATAACATAAAACATTCACAAAACATGAAAACGATAAGAAAATTTATATAACTGTAATCCGACTTCCACCGGGTATCCATGCCTTTCCTTCTTAACACACCAAACACAACACAACACAACACATCACATTCACACTCGCCGACGAAGCTCAGTTTGCAGCGCTACCGGAATGTCAATCATATTTTTAATGTAAATACTGTGTTGACATTTATTGGCTGTTCAGACCACTACCAGGTCAAATCCTTTACACTGTCTGTTTGTCTGTGACAAAGATAACTTAAAAACGCTTTGAGCTACATGGATTGCGTATATGGCCTTTATAATAAATTTATAAATTTCTATTAGATCTTGAGCAGAATTTCATCTGAAGAAGCGTGCCTGTAAGGTTGTTCGATTATATATTAACACAATAACTACAAAACGAAGGGAACAATATTGATAAAATCTGTTGTTGTGTTGTGACTAATGGCACGTGCTTTGGACAAGCCCCCGCTGATACGATCAGCAAATGATTTAAACCTAAGAAATGCGTCTCTTTGTTTTACAAGTAGCGCCATCTAGGGTCAAGAGTACGACTTAGCTACTCACACGTCACAACCCTCTTTAGGGGTCGGATTTCATTCATGTACATTCATCCATTCATCTCAGTCCGTAATTTAGACCTGGAACAGAGAACGATCACCTCTGACCCAGTACCCCCAGTGATATTACACTCGATATGGAGGACTTTGCGACCACGAACAGATTTAACGAGCACCAGCCACCACACACTCGGTTGATAAAATCTGGTACACATATCTAACATCTATAGTACAAACACTTATCAAATTTTGAGCGGAATCTAACAGAGATTTGTCTGTCTGTCTATTCATTTCAGAAATATGTAAACGCGGTAATTCAAAAACGCGATGACTTAAATATATCAAATTTAGAACGGAATATTGTGACTATAAATGTAGTTTTGGGTCAAATTTTTATTTCAATCAATTAGAGAAAACGTGGTAAAAACAAAAATTCGATTTTCGAATACTATTAACCGTATGCTAGGGGTTGATTGCCAAGCAACTTGCCAAGGATCAAACAATAAATTCAGCAAAAATGCTAAATTTACGCCAAGAGTTGGCGTAAATTCTGAACTATTGTACGCCAATACTATGTGCTCTGTGGGATAACCTCATTATCATAGAATATGCGAGACAGTTTTGGGGAAGCTACACTCTTTGATTTTACAATGATTTTTTTTAAATTTTATTTTTCAGGATGATTTTCTGATAAGTTCCAACGACATACGAGACGTTATCGAAAGGGAAGGAGAAAGTATTGCCCTCATTTTTCTGGAAGGTGTTCATTTCTATACAGGGCAATTGTTTGATATGGAAGAAATAACTCAACTTGGTCATGAGCAGGTAAATTTCCACAATATACAGAATCCTATAACAATATTTTCACTTTAGCTCCTTCATCAATGAATTTTCTTTAATTTTTTTTAATTAAATGACATACCCTACTACCAATGTTTATTATTTCGATCCCATGAAACATCGCCTACTGGCATTTTGTAGAAGTTTGAAGAGAGAGGTGCCAACTAAGGTGTCCTCGTCGTCTATCATCCATCCCAAAATAGCTTTAGAGTTGTTTTAAAACGGGGCGTTAGTATAACACAAAGCATCGAGTATATTAAATATAATTAAGATTTACTTAACAGTGATCGCTTGGTTCTTGAAATATTATTTATATATTTAAAATAATTTCAAAATTTTAAAATCTGTCCCTCATGTTCAATCATTGGACTGATTTCGCTAATTTTTATATCTTCGGAGTACCTTTTTACACCACAGAAGGAAGCTACAGAAGAAATGTTATTACTTTAGAAATATTATGTACTTTAATTTATTCTTATATAATGTACAATTTTTCAAAATACTTCTACATCGGTGTCTTTGATTAATAAAAGAGTGGTTTTAAATTTCATTATTCCGTCTCTAGGAACATAAAGTTGTTAAATAAGCTCTTAAAAATGCATAATGTATGTGCTTATCTAAATAAATGTAAATATGTTGAATGAAATTAAGAAAAAAAGTATTAAATTAAAACTTTTTAAAAATATAATTAAAAGAATTTTTAACTTGACACACGCTTATTGTAATAAGATGCAAAGCAATAAATCTAGTCACCTTAATAGCCTTGTATTCGCCAGAAAATGCATATGAATTGCTAATATTTAAAAGGTCTTTAACATAATTGTTAAATGCTGTAATAATCTCCTTAATATATTCTGCTGTTTAAAAATAGATTAAATAAAATAAAAATTACAGGATCGTTTTAACTATAAAAGTCGAGTTTTAGTTAACAGCTTCTAAATTTAGCTAACTAAATTCAATTTTTTATTCTAAATGTGAATCTTTCCAAGATACAAGGCGACGATTCCATTATTTTTCTTCACATCAAATGTATATTACGATGAAGGTCACTTGAACCTAACGAAGTTCAAGACAAACAACGACATAACACCGCACGTTAATTTAGCCTGAAGGCAGAACCAAAAATAGAATGAATGCTTCAACGCGTTACCTATTGTTACTTTTTTCAGTTACTCACAATTAGCCTTGATGTTAAAATAAAATGAAGGTCATTTTCAAGACGCATCATTTCGGATTCTCCTCATGCAAGATGTAAAATGGCCTGTTATGCATTACACGCGCCGTAATCACGCGCGGAAAAATGATGTTAGTATTCAATGTGACTTTTCACTTTTGTTGTAATATTTGTTCAAATATTTCTGTTCTCAAGGGCTGAGGTCATTGACTCGTATTTTGTTTCAGGGTTGTGTGGTGGGGTTTGATTTAGCTCATGCCATCGGAAACGTCCAGCTTCAATTGCACGACTGGAATGTCGACTTCGCTGTCTGGTGTACATACAAGGTAGGTTTTCTGTCTAGTATGCATTGAGTTCAAGGTGCATACATGTGACACGTTGCATATATGTTATTAAAACATAAGTAACATGTACACACACAAGGTGCATACATGTTATTAAAACAAATCAATTAGAAAATGACACAAATTTATTTTTTTATCATGTCAGAACATGAAATTATTTTAGGAATGAGGTTTTGTGATGTCAACAAAGCCCGTTGGCGAAAAATAAATATTTTATTATCTCCACGAGCATCTTAAATAATCAGATTTTAATTACGTTTTGCCATCCCCTTTACAAAAGCTCTGATAAAAAAAAATAAGTTAATGACTACAGCAAATAAAACCTAGAAAAATAATCATTTTGAGCACGTGATTATACGAAATGAAATAAATAGGAATGCGATATTTTTTTAAACAATAAATGCGAGACAAAGTTCTTTGGATCGTTCGCAATTCTAAAGTGACTCATTCAATGGAGCGATTTAAAATGAATAAAAATATAATTCAACTTGCACGATCACGTGGTGCTTGGCCGTTCAAGAAGTGATGTTCTGACACGATACATTGAAATATCCATAGCAGATTTCATTTTAATCTTTTGATTATTTTGCCATTGATCTACCATTTTAAACTATTGAGATAATTTTCCCTTTAAATAAATACGAGTTAGACATTAAATCAGGTTCAATTGGTCAAGTAAAGTCAAAATAGACTATCTTCCGTTTAAAAAACTGGCGATTTCCGCAGTTTTATTCATCAACGTTTCCACTTTGATAGCAATCATATCAAAATGCTTAAAGTTTACAATGGGAGTATAATTTAAAATAACTCTCTATTGTTGTCATGATCTATCACTCATCCAAATCGGAAGACAAGAATAAATGAATTTTAATATGGTTGGTGAGAACTGGACCGAAGGCGAACTTCTATTAATCCTTTGCAGTCTACAACCCTCCTATTAAGGTTATTAATCCTTTGTATTCGGAAAAGTAATTCGATTGCATATCTATCCATTATTAATTATTTATACAAGGAATTTATGACATCGAAAAGTAAAATATATATAATTGTTTAAAGTTGAATTCCTCCAGAAGTTCAATCATTTTACTATTCTGGAAGTAATTTTAATAACTAAAATTTAGAAAAATAAAACGTCAGAATGATGTACTATTTTAAAATGGTTCCTGACAAGAATCATCCGAGTGGAAAGGATTAACTTCAACTTCAACTGTGATCTCATAAGTGATAATATTCGTAATGAACTTCCTGATTTGAAAATAATGGGCGCCTTTTTAAAGGAACGATTACGGGGGAAAAAAGAAAGTTTTAAAAAAATCAATATTTGAGATAGTTTTTCTCATTTTCCCTTTTCTAAGAAACCTGAGGATTTTCTCAGGAAATATGTAAAGGACTGTTTTTATGTCTCTGTTATCAGCTGACTTACCCGATTTAACTTTTAAATGCATGAATTTTTACTTTTAATATATAAAATTTTAAATCAACCGGGAAATGGACGTGGTTAAGGGGACAAATACAAAAAGAAGCCTACATTAGAATTTTTTTTAATTGTTGTATTTCTAATTCATCATGGACAATCACTTCTTGAGTTCTTAAAATTTATCGTGTTACAATAATATAATTCAAACTTAAATAATACATTTTTTAGTACATTACAAACATGAAAATTCGTGAAACGTTATTTTTAACATTTAAACAAAAAAGAATATGCATTTGTTGCATTGACCACGAAAATCACCGTATGGTACTCTTACATATTAGAATTTTACATTTCAATCGCTTTAAAATAAAGGCGAGCGACCAAAGGGTTACAAATTAATCACCTATTTCGTCCGTTTAGTTGCGTCTTTAAAATATCAATCAAAGTATGGGAAGAATTTTCTTCGAATTTATTTGTTCATTGAATGATTCTCAAATTTCCCATTCGGAGAAAAACTTGATTGCTCTTTCATTTTATGTATCTTTGTCAATGTAAATCACAGTTAACAGTTATATAACTTTATAACCTTGACATTCATCTTGGAAACAACCGGCATATTATTTCCACAAAATTATACTACGGAGATCAGGGAACGGGACAGAAATAGATATAAAATCAGCATAAAGCCAAAGTAAATTACAAAACATCAATTAAAATAGTTCTATCGCATCCGCGCGGTGAAACAGACGTATCCTTGAACAGAAAACATTTGCATTTTACTATAATCAAGGTGAGTTGAAAAGAGGACCTTGATAATAATAATTTCTCTTCCAACTGGAAATAGTTACATTTGCTTCGGATTCCCCCTTTTATTTCCCCCTCTGATACATAAACTTTTAATGAACGTTCGGAAAAATAACCTTCAACTCGAATGTATCTTCGAGAAATCATTAATAATGAAAGCAAAATTAGTCCTTTGATTCAAAACTTTCTTGCCTAAGCTTGAGCTCATATTTATAACCCTATTATTATGTTCTCGCCAGATTATTAAGCTCTATTAATAATCGTAATCTTTCTAAAAATAAAAAAAAATACAATTTTGAAAGGATGATCAATAGATTTTGAGTGCTTGATATTTAAATATAATCATATATTGATATGATATGTTATATAATGTTTTATAAAGATCATCAAAATTGTATAATTATTAGACAAGCATGCTTTAAAAGGCAGTATTCCTAAAATTGGGAAGGAGCTCATTCAGCATTGCATGAAATTGCCTCTATTCTTTTTTTAAAACCATTTTCAATACATCAATATTGTTACAAGCGGGTGAACGCCGCTGAAATCTCCGAAGGGAGAGCGATTGGCGATGGCATCGAAGAGCTTGGCGCCAGTCGGGTTGGTTTGACGAAAGGAATAGTCTGGTATCCGCTGGATCGCTCACGGTGATTTCTGAAGCTTCGCGTCCCCCTCGCCCGACTATATAATGGACGGGGTGCCGCAATCGGCAGTTCCTCTCAGAAGAAAAGCGTTTTGCTGGACTAGCGGATTACTTTTCTCGCTTGTTATTAGTGGGCTGTGTTTACGTTTTCTGTTAACGTTGTGTTGTTGAGCTCGCTGTGATTTACTGTTTGCTGTGCTATACGATAGCAGTTTTGCAGTCTATGTTTATTGTGCGTAAAGCTTGTATTTACGCTGTAAGTGACTGTTGACTGCTGAATTGTGTTTATCTGAAGTTTTCCTATATCAAGTCATCCTGTAAATATCTGTAAACAAATTTGTTTGTGCTGCTCTCAAGTAAAGTCCATTCAATCCGAACCCTCTACGCTAAAAATATAATAATATCTAAGCCTTCTTTTATTATTTTTAGCATGAAAGCTAAGGTTAAAAAGAAAAACAATTCACAATGTATGAGATCCCATAATTACCGAATGATAAAATTTGAAATACTTATTTTCACGACGCACATTTTTTGGGAGATGAATATTTATGTAGAAAAAAAAATAGAACAATAATATTGTGTTTTTTTATTATTATTTTAAGATATTAATATAATATTTGGCTATTAAAAACTGAGAAAAATTTTAATGTCTGAGCAGATATTAATTGTCTGTCTCAAACAATAGATGATAAAGAAAAAAATATTGTTTTGTTTATAGATTTTTTTTCCTTTTAAACGCATCAATTTCTGATTTAAACTTCCTTATATTATTTTTTAGCGTGAAAATTCGCATAAAAAAAATTAAATCCCAATGAATGAGAACCAAAAATTTCCAAATGATGAAATTTAAAACATTTTTCAGGCGGTTTTGATTGTTTTCGTTGATAAAAAAAGTACAAGACAAAAAATATTACATCTTTATTTGATCATATCGATATAATATTTTGCTATTACAAACTGAGAAAAGTTTTAATGCGCTTTAAAAGTTTTAACAGATGATAAAGCAAAAAATATTGTTTTGTTTTTACTATTTTTTTTTAAATCATTTTCAACACATCAACTTCCTTATCATTTTTAGCGTAAAAACTCATGTCAGAAAGAAAAAAATCTCAATGTAAGAGAGCCGAAAATTTCCGAATGATGAAATTTTAAATATTTATTTTCTATAAGTACATTTTTCCGGCGGTTATGATTATTTATGTAGATGAAAAAAGTACTAGGAAAAAATATTGCTTCTTTAAGGCGACCTTTAAAATGCCTTTTTGCAATTTTCACCTTAGCTATTTTTAATTTTACATGCATTAAGAGCAAAACTATAGAAGATGACACACAAAATTTTAAAGCATTATGTAAATTTATTTATGAGTTAGGAGGGTAATATAATATAATATTATCGATAAATAACGTTAATGAAAAATGTTCCATGCGCTTTAAATTTGTTCGAAAGCACTCCAATTAATATTACTTACTCTAACCCTTTTGAAACAAAAGTTGGGATTAATTTTGAAGTTTGAGTCCGAAATATCAACAATAACCAATACAATAAATTAAAACTACTGATTTTTTAAAAGAATGTTTAAGCAGTTTTGTGTTATTATATTAATTATGATTTATCATACTGAAACTTCAATATTAATCCCAACTATAGTTTCAAAAGGGTTAGAGTAAGTGATAATATTAATTGGAGTGCTTTCGAACAAATTTGGAGCGCATGGGACATTCTTCATTAGCGTTATTTATCGCTATTAAATATTATATTACCCTCTAACTCATAAATAAATTAATATAATGCTTTAAAATTTTGTGCGTCATCTTCTACAGTGTCAGTCTTAATGCGTGTAAAATTACAAATTGCTAAAGTGAAAATTGCAAAAAGTCATTTTAAAGGTCCCTAATCGTCTTAATTGATCACGTCGGTATAATATTTTGTTGTTGCAAACTGTGGTAAACTTCAATATGTTTTGGAAACAAATTGTCTGCCACAAACTACAGATATGATAAAATCAAAAATATATTTTAAAAACTAAAAAATAGACTTCAATTTTAAAAAAGATTTTTTCCCCTTAGTATCTGAACAGTGGTCCGGGATGCATGGGAGGAGCATTCGTCCACCAAAGACTCACCCAGGGCAAAAATGGCATTCTCCCAGCTATGAGAGGTTGGTGGGGGCTGTCCGATAAGGCAAAGTTCAACTTCGACGACGGTAAGTACCTGAAATTAATTCAAACTGGTGAAAGTTCACAATCACTCGGTTTACTTTTCTTTTCAACTCTAAAGGTTATTTTAATGTGTATTGGTGGGGTAGGGGGATATTCAATATTTTGTAATTCAAAACTAAAATATACCTAAAAACCAGTCTTTAAAAATTTTAAAAGTTTATCTACAGGGAATAGATTTTCGAAATCGTGTCAACTGAATTCAAAGTATCAACATGATCATGCCTGTAAAAACATTAAAATGCATCTCTCGACCAGCAGATTTCTTCAGTATAAAGCTGCCTTATATATAAAAGCAAAAAAATTGTTTGCTTCCTTTTAAAAATTGACAGCTATAAGTTAAGAAACTAATTTGACACACTTAAATAAAATTTTCTGAATAGTATTTATTTCTAATTAAATTTATTTTTGTTTAAAAAATTAACGCAGATTTCTGATTTTTGCTAATTTTTCTGTTTTCATATATGCTTAGAAAAGAAATCCTTTGTATATAATTTTTGGTATAGTTCATTGGTTTCATATTTTAAGTTGTAAAATAGCAATCTGGAAAAAGCCCTTCAATTTTGAGTGCTCAGATGAGTACGATATTTGAACCCGTACTCTCTTCCCCAAATTTCTACAAAATCATCAATCCGAAAAAAGACCATTTGAATGCTAATAATTTAACAAGCGTATATAATGAACGATTACTGAGAGGACTTTTTATGGCGTTGGAATTCAAATTATCCTTTAACTCTCCAATCTTAAAGATGAAGTTTTGTTGTTCTTTCTAATGACACTTTCCATGGACAAGCTCGCTGATCCATCAGCAGATTTTAAGCCGAATGAGCGTCTCTTGTTTTTGAAGTAGCGCCAACCAGGGCCAAGAGTACGACTTAGCTACTCACTCATCACAGTCGCTTGCACAGTCTCTTTTTACAGAGGAGAACATTCACACACCTCACAGGCAGAACACAGAAGAACAACCATGCCATAACCGGGACTCGAACCCGGGAGTCTAGCTCTCGAGGAAAACTCCCTAAAAGAAGCCCGCAAAGTGAAGTTTTAACAGCAAGTTTCCCAGCCTGAATTTGCAATAAAGAATACAAAATTCCTTATTTCAAGCACTTAATGAGTTAAAAATGTGATACAATAAACCTTGGATTTTATATTGAAAGGCTTTACATTTGGATTCAAATTCAAAGCTCATTTGGATGTCAAAAAATTAAGGTAAAAGAAACAACATTCAATGGTAAAGTTAGTGAAGCTAGATGAATATTTTTTCGGGCATCTAATATATATTTTAAATAAGGTTTAACTCCCAGTATGAATAATATTTTAAGTATTTTACTATCATATCGAAGATAAACAATACGGGAAAAAAACAAATTTCCTGAACCATAAAATTAAAAAGAACATTGCATTTTGCGAGCGATAATACTTCTACTACTAAAATACAAATTAATTGAACTAAATTAGCAATAAGAATTAGTTTAAAGTAAAAATCAAGATCAAAATTTGTGTAATCTATTTAGATTCAAATTTGTTCTTGTATTTCTATGATACTAATTTATTTCTAAAACCTCAATTTCCTGGGAGTTTCGGGTCACGAGGGGTTAATTTTTTGACGAAATTGTCAGACCTCTCATAGAAAAAATCCCTGGTTTGAATCCCTGCCAGAGGGTGACCCTTGAAAAAGTCTTCAGGTCGGATTCATTGTATTTTTCTTCCTTTAATACTTTAAATTTAATTCTTATTGCTAATTTAGTTTAAGTATTTTACATTATATAATGTCGTTAAAAAATGTAATATCTTTATTTTAAACTTTGTTCGTAATACAATTTATGATATATCAATTGTTCGATTTTACGAACATTTTTCTGAGTAATTGGTGAGTTAACGGTTTTCATTATGTTGCATGAAATGAAGCTTTGATCTCATGAATATATTTCTATCCAGTTTTAACAAATATATGAATATGAATGAATTTCCCAACAGAGTTTACACCAGCCGAAGGTGCAGATAGATTCAAGCTCAGCAACCCGTCTCCTTTTCTAAGTGTCATGGTGTTAGCCAATCTAGAGGTAAGAATATTTCTTCTCCTCTCCCGCATTGTTTCTTTTTTTCCATTCCTACTATTGGTTCACACACACCCTATATATTGCTCAAATTTTCAATCGTTAATAAAATATTAATCCGTTCAAGTTCATTAATCCGTCCAAGTGTATTTTTGGAAACTTGTACTGGATGACACTTGATGTTAATACAGTTTTTTCAAATACTTATTCATTCGTTTGGTTAATTTTTTTATTAATTAAAAACTAGCTTAATTTTTCCATCGAAATTCTTCATTTCCCCACCGCCAAATGAGTAAGACTTCAGTTTGTTTTTCCCCCCACGATAATAAGGTTAGACTTACCATGTTTTCGCCCGATTATTTCAAACGATAATGTTTATTTTTCTTACTATTTGATGTATTTAAAATTAAGCATTGTTTATTCCTATATTTTTCGGTTTCATTTTGAAGTACTTTGGAATTAAAATAAAACAATATGAAGAAAATTAAAAAGTTCTCATCTGAAATCGTAGAAAATTCACGCATTAGCGTAGCTCCGATCGGCGTTTGAAATTCATACATGCGCTGTGTGTTCTGATTTATTTTCAACGGATACAGGTTTGATTTGGTTTTGAATAAAAGTTTTTTATAAAAACGTTTTGATTTGTTTACATTAATTGTAAATATTTAATAAAAAGTCACTAAAATAAAAAAAAATTGTTGATCTGAGTAGGAATTGATTTTAAAAAGTTTTTATACTACTTTTTTACTTAAATTGGTTGCAATATTTCTCATTCTGCAGACAGGAACATATATTTAAATATTATTTGACAAGCAAGCTATTAATATTAAAAAAAGAGATATTCTAATCTTTAAGAATTGTTTGGATGCTATAAAAGTAAGTTTTATTCTTTGGAAAAAATTAATTCTATAATGTATCTGATTTTTTTTAGTTTTCAGTTTTTAAGAAAAGTAATGTGATTCTATATCAAGTGAAGGCATTATACTTAAGATATTTTTAAGTGCATTCGAAATATTTTTAATAATTTTTTTTAGAATTTTATAAATAAAAAAGACTGAAACAAAGTATTGAAACTTGTTGCTGAATGTAAACCGTTATGTCTGGTATAGAATCCCATTTCAAAAATATTTGCATGCGAAAGATTTACTTCCGGAAGCATCAGCCTCAACCTTTTATCCCTGAATCCCAGGATTCATTCCATTCTCTTAATTCTTAGCAGAATAGTCATTTAAGTGGCTAAATTAACCGAATGATACACTAGGGACTACATTACTGGGACAGAGCACACCTTCCAAGTATGTCTGTCCAACAAATGGTATAACTTGCCGTCCATATAAGCTAATCAAACAGGTAACATCTCCTATTGAAGAGAGCCTGCTTACCAGGTGTAGAGAATGAAGGTAAAAAATAGGTATATATATATATATATATATATATATATATATATATATATATATA
>JAOUZG010044158.1:2897459-2955669 GCA_026289955.1 Argiope argentata | reverse complement strand
TATATATATATATATATATATATATATATATATATATATATATATAATATTCGCTTCTGGGAGGCCTTTTTTTAAAAAAATTATAGATGGTGATAAAGCAAAGAACCACGCAATGGTGAAAGTAAGTATTCGGAATAACAAATCGGATGAAGCACTGAAAGGAAAATTAAAAACAAACGATAATAAACATTTGAATGGTGATGGTTAACCGATTTGGTATTGATGGAAATAAAACTATACAAACCTTTATGGTAGACATAATGTTGACACATACAAAATGAAAAAAATAACAAATTGAATGATGGAATTTTTAATTATAATTGAAATTTATATTTTGTTTCCCACGCATATTAAAAAAAGTATATGTGAAATTCGAATCATATTTACCGTATGTATATGTTATGTATATGTACCATTTGTATATGTATCATATGATACATATACATAACATACAAGTGATACATATACATAACATAGACATATGGTACATATCCATAACATATACATAGGAATATGTTATGTATTTGTACCATATGTACATGTATGAATATGTTATTTACATGTATAGGTATGCATATGTATATGTTATGTACATGTATATGTATGCATAAGTATATGTTATGTACATGTATAGGTATGCATAAGTATATGTTATGTACATGTATATGTATGCATATGTATATGTTATGTACATGTATATATGTATCATATGTATAAGTTTAATAATTTTGTATCTAAGCAGCAGACATTTATACAATTATTCGCTTCTGTAAATTCTAAAAAGAAATAATAAATGCAGATTTTCAATCGAAACCTGAGCTTCTACCTTTTTAAAACCAAGTTCTTATAATTTGCATTCCAGGTCTTTAAAGAAGCTGGACTGGAAAGACTTCGAGCGAAACAAAGACTTCTCACCGGATACATGGAATACCTGCTGAGAAAACACCTGCCGCAGTACGAAGATACCCATCCAGAGAAACCCCACATTCGAATCATCACTCCCAACAACCCGAGAAATAGGGGCTCTCAACTCAGTGTGATTTCATCCGTCCCCATAACAGCCTGCGAAACGTTGCTCAAAGCAAAAGGGATAGTTGTAAGTAGTAAAAAAATATATATATGCAATTTAATTCTTTTAAAATAATTTTGAATTATAATAATTTTGTATATATATTTTTTACTTTTTAAAAATAAATTTTAAAATGGGAGCGGGATAGCCTGGTTCGTAGGGTATTGGATTCGCATCCCTTGGGCTGCGAGTTCAAACCCACCTGCCAAAGACTCTCCGTGTGTATGGTATCTGGCGCACGTTAAATCTGCCGTGGTGACAAAGTCTTCCATGTCGATAGTAATACCACTGGAAGTACTGGGTCAGAGGTGATCGTCCCCTGTTCCAGATCTAAATTGTGGATGGATGAATGAATTAATATGTGGATGAATGAATCCGAAATGAATATGTGGGTGAATGAATGAAATGCATGAAATCCACCCCGTAAAAGGGTTTGTGACGTGTGTGAGCTAGAAGTCAGACTTCTGCCCTCGGGTGTTCGGGGTCCATATTCTTAGAAGCTATGCATCCCTCCTCCCGTTGTAAAGCGGAACACGAGAACAACAATTCTTTTTAAATCTTTGTTTAAAGTTAATAGAATACAGCTATAGTATAGACTGCTTAATATATGTATCAAATTTAAATAGAAATATGCACTTAAATAAAAATTGCTGCTTTGATATTAATTAAAACTAAAATACTTATACAAACTGAATATTAATTATAATTATTAAATAGATTAAATACTCTAATATTATTATGCTATTGTAATTATAATATTAAACATTAAATGTAGGTACATAATTTTATTATGTCATTAACTTTTTATTCACTACTAAAAGTGGAAATCAAAGGTCTACATGATTTCAATCACCCTATCTCCTCTCTTTATTTTTTCATTTGCTTTGTTTCACAATCTTTTGTACGTTCATTGCCTACAGTGAAAGCTCTGATCCCACAATAGATCTTATCTCTTAATTGCCATAGCGTTATTTTAATCCAATTAATCAAGATCACTCTAAGCTAAATCCCAGATATTTGTGTATTTATTATTATTATTATTATTAAGTCGATTTTAACTTTGGAATATATTTAAATAATCTTTCAGCTCTGGATACGGTGAATTCAAATATTTTAATCTTGTCGATTGAGATTTAAAATTTTTAAATTACATAAATCCTCCGGTTTAATATTTTCACTTTTGAAAGAATCTGGAATGTTTTAGAATATTTGATTTAAACTATTTTTTACACTTTTTGGTTTCAAATCATTCTTGATTTTATAATTGGAATTTAACATAAAATTTTTAATAAATTACCGTTTATTATTTTTTAAACCCTAAATTTTAATATAGTTTAACCTACTAAAGGATTATGAGCCAGAATATTATTAGCATCTAATGTATTGTCAGCTGTTGAGTGAAAGTACATACCCACATCGCTATCATTTCCCAGAAAGTGTTAACTGGAAATACCAACATAATGCCGGGTTTACAATCGGCCAGTTATAAGACGGTAAGTAAGTAGAGCATGCATAGAAAAAGAGATTTTATTTTGCCACAATTTCACAAGATAGATTCCAGCATTCCATGCTTGGCTATAAATTTTTCTTTCAGCGTCTTTGAATTTTCCTTTTTTATTGTGAATTGTAATAAAATAAAGGATCTTTACACACAAAAAATTTCATGACAAAATAAAATAAAAAGTCAACATACTTGAAATTGGATAAAGTATAAAAAATGAATAGCAAATGAAATGAAAAAAAAATGAATACAACCTCGTCTCAGAAATAGCAAAAAATATCGGTTGATGCTTTCAAACTTTTAGACATTGCGACCCCCTTTTTAGACTAAGTATGGCGACCCCCCAAAGTTTTAACTCTGTCTAAAGTTTAAAGAGATTTTGAAAATTTCACACGTACTCAAGAGTTCGTAGAGTATGTGTCGGGTATTGGCGCCACATCCCTTGACACTTCATCTTTCTCCTTACTGGTATCATATCATCTCGAAGCTTTGATTGAACGGTTTACAGATTACATTCCAGTTGAGGATATGAGTGGGGTTATGTGGATAGTCAATCAGGTTAGTGAGCAAGCCGTAACAAAAACTGAGCTAAGTCTCCGTCATCCAGATCAATTGATAGAGATTTCAAGTGATCAGTCAGCTAAAGTAACTTTTAACAAAGCTTATATCGACAAATTTTGGATACGTATTAAAAAGTAATACCTAGAACTGTCCACAACAGCATTAAAAACCTTGATGCCATTTTCTGCATATTACAACTGTGAACAAGGATTCCTCATAATGATAAATTTAAAAACAAAATCAAGAAATCGTTTGACACTGGAAAATGACATTGTTTTGTGTGTTACAAAGCTCATGTATCCCATTAACTAATAGAACACATAAACCAACTTGTATGTGTATTAAAAGCTTTATGTGTACTCTTTTTTTAATGAAAATTACAGCAATAAATTAATTTTCTTTAAACTTTTCTTCCACATCTCGCGACCCCCCCCCCTGGACACATCCCGCGACCACCCTGGGGGTTGCGACCCATCTTTTGAGAACCCATGGATTAATCTATAAGTGATAAATTTTGTCACTCCAGTAAAATCACCAAATTATACAAACGCATGAACAGTAAGAAAAAATACAATACAGCGGCTTGCAGTTGTCCCGTCGGGACAATTACTTGCCATCGACCGAATAGCGTTTTGCAGCCATTCTGCGCATGCGCTGCCTTCCCGCCGTCTTATAACTGGGCGAGTGCAAACCCGGTATAACTCTCAGTTGATTTCATGAAACAGAGAAACACTATTGCAAAAAGTAATTTCTTTGCATATCCAAAGATATTAAAACCACTTCCTATTCTTCTTCTTAAAAAGGCTTAACTACCAGATATTGAGATTATGTTTCCATAACTGTATATTACATATTCATTATTTTTCCTTTAGTGTGATATAAGAAGATCTGTCGTCATACGTATGACCCCCGTGCCTTTATACAACACGTTCAGCGAAGTTCGCAATTTCGTCCACATTTTTAAGGAAATTTGGGATAATGAATTAGGCGGTGAACGTAAGTATTGTATTTTACGTACATTCGTTATTGTATGTTACATTATATCTAGGATAAAACTTGACCTGTACTACAAATCCTTGTATCCAAGCTCCAAATCACACTGTAATATTCCACTTCTCAGAATAATGATAATGAATCGTCAAAGAAATTGAATAATAAGAAGCATGATTTAAAAAAACTCAAAAAAAGAATATATATATATATATATATATATATATATATATATATATATATATATGGGAGTCTAACCAAATCTTCTGAAAACGTTAGACCCTTCAGATAGCGAGGTTTTAGTGGCATGATGTCAAGGGATTTTTTAATGTTTACAGGTTAGTTTCTAAACCAATATTAAAATAATGCAAACGAAGGATGAAAAGACTTCTTTAAAAAAATAAAAGAATATATTTAGAGGAAAAGGGAATTTACAGGGAAATATTGAAAGAATTAAAACATGGAAATATTAAATAAACAGAGAGTTAGATTATTTCATCTAGGAGGACGTTAGAAGTAGGAAAACATTATGGCTGAAAACATATTACCGCGTAACTGCATAGGTTTGCGAGCGGGAACCGCTGACGCATGAAGACAGACGTCTTTCTTTTACGATGTTAGTGGGGGCCTCTTGCTCAATACTAATTGGGAGAGTTTTCCAAAAGCTCGATAGATGGCGTTGTTCTGGAATGTCGTACTAATTAAATGTATCGTCCTCTGGGAAATGATCTAACCTTTTATAGCTCTTGCTTTGAATTACGTCTATCATCGGATGTTGATAAAACAAAAATGAAGGCAGATGATGGTTAAATAAAATAGCTCTGAGGGGTATCCTACATATATATATATTTCAGAAAATGAAATATATCAATATAAATCAGGAAAAATAGCAAGGGTGAAAAAGCGGTAATAAATTATTTTTTTCTTGAAAGGAAAAAATATCTAGAATTCAACGAATGATTGAAGTTATATTACTTAAGTAAACTTTTCAATGAAAAAAAATTCGTTATAAAAAAGATGTTAGTAAATTATGAACACCAGATTTAAAAATTTATTAAACGTCAAGGTGACGCAAATAAAACTTAAAAGCATAAAACTATTTATTTACAAAAATGCGTAACAGAAGTCAAGATAATGCTGAAGAAAGTAATGAAAATTTCGATAGCTTGCCAAAAATAAACAACGCCCTCTTTTGATCACACTTATCATTGATAAGGAAAAAATGATCACATAATACCGTCAGCAGTCATACGTTTGCTGAAAATTTTATTCGCCCTTTCTTAATTATACTGTTATATTATTTATACTTTTTGTCAGTCAAATTCCACTTTTTGAATAAGCTCTTTGTTCAATATTAATAATCACAGATTCATACAAAGCACATTAACTGTGAAAACTTGACGGTTCTTTATATAAGACTGACAGTACCCACAATGCCTAATGAATCTTATAGTAATCAAAAACAAGGAAACTTAGTTTCAGTGGTGTACAAATAAAAAATGATTGATTTTTAGTGAATTTCACCAACCTCAACCACTATCGATTTCAAAAATTTAATTTCATATTAAAGCTTGCGACCTCTTGATCTGCCATTAGTGATAATTTGCTGTAATGACTAATCCTGCCCGATCAAATAAGAGAGTTTAAAGACAATTTCTTTATTTACAGCCGTATGTACATAAAAACAACTCGTTCTCATCTAGGTTAATATAACTGATAATATTACTATTACAATTGCAGTTATACATGAATAGTTCCTCGATTAATTCCGGAAAAACAATCTCACAAGAAACGCTAACAGGCTGTTGGTGTATCAGGCTACTACAGGGATAATCAAGGAATCCACCGATATTCATAGGGTGATTCTTAACTCAGAATCCTGCATCACGCGAATCTTCTCTCACCTTCTATAAAAAAAAAACCCTCACCCTTCCAGAAATTTCGCATTTTATTTTCTGTAAAAACGCTTAACAATACTCTACCTTTGTACTTTTATCCAGCAACTAGCCAAAAGATTCATTAAAATATTATGTATTATATATTATTTAAATTTGATTATCTTTATTGTAGTACAGTATGAAATTATCTATTATCTATATACATAAAACGCTTACGTGGACGCAAAAGCAAGCCGAATTTGTTCATCGCCGATTGGCCGTTAAGTAAGATTCGCACAGAAACGCTATTCTTCCATCAATTAAAAAAAATTGACAAACAAAATTTTTACGATCAGTTTAAATCATGCTGTACCGATTTTAAAGCGAAATCGTCGAAAAAGATAAGACAGGTCGACTGCCGTCGAATCATTCATAGGAAGATCCAGTCGTAATGAACAAGAAAGGGTTCCCGAGTGTAATGGCACCTGGCGCTCGTTAAATCTGTTCGTGGTCGCAAAGTCCTCCATGTCGAGAGTAATACCAATGGGGGTACTGGGTCAGAGGTGATCGTTCTCTATTCCAGGTCTAAATTACGATCAGTAGATAAATGAATGAATATGCATGAATGTAGTCCACCCCCTAAAAAGGGTTGTGACGTGTGTGTAGCTAAGTCGTACTCTTGGCCCTAGATGGCGCTACGTGTAAAACAAAGAGATGCATTTCTTAGGCTTAAAATCTGCTGATCGTATCAGCGGGGGCTTGCCCACGGCAAGTGCCATTAGTCACAACACAACAACAGCAAGAAGAAAGGATTAAACGTTTGTGTACGGGGCGAAGTTTCCGAAGTGCAGGAACATAGTTTAGGAGTATGTCTGGATTCCGTTCTTTTAGAAAACATCACAATTTGCTTTAAACATTTTTTCTAATTCATGAAATTCTCTTCAAATTTAGATCCTGAAAAATGAGCTGGGCTTAGAAAAAGTCGAAGAATTTGATCAAAAAACATTCACAAAACTGCCTTTATGTCAAGTTGTAAAGTTTTACCTGTTTTTATTACTCTCGTATAGTTTAAGTAACATTGGGATTTTATGATATGGTTGGATTTTATATTCTTTATTTTGTATACTTTTTGTATATTGTATTCTGCCTTTTTATTTATATACCTTTTTAATAAACTTGTATAGATTTTTAATAATGTCTTTATCAATGTTTTAACAAAAAAAAAAACTTGTGCAAAACATACACACTATTAGAAGATGTACGTTCTTAGCAAATAATAATAATAACACAAGAACTTTAATATTTATCTGAACAATTTTCAAATGTTGTACGTTTCAGATTATTCGGATTTGCTAGAGATTTTTAAACTGAAATAAAATCAAAGGTACTTACGTATTATACCGTCTTAGCACACGATCGCCAGCGGTTTAGTAACTCATTGACGACGGATTTAAATTCGGCGATAAAGATCAACGGATTACATCATTGTCGGATTGCCATAATTGGCGGTTTAACAACTGATTGGCGATGAATTCAAATTTGGTGATAAAGTTGGACGGCATAATACGTAAGTACAAAATCAAATCCTTTATTTGTTCTTAGCATTTAGATATCATTTTTTCTTTTAGCGATGGCATTTAAGTAACGGTTGAAGAATGACCGAGAAACGAAAAGCCTTTTTCCCCCCTCTCCAGAAGAGGATAAAGGAAGAAGGTGAGGTGAAAATCGCAACCAGAGTTTAGGTATTCTGAAGAAAAAAAAGTGCTAAATTTGCAATACAATGGATCCTGAGGCATATTTCAAAAAATTAGTGTTATTAGGGAGTGCAATTAAAAAAGAGGTGTGGTTTTTGATGTCTGAATTCAAGTAGTGAAAAAAAGAACCGAATTCAAAAATGGGGAAAAAAGTCAATAATATATAATTCAAGATGTAAGAGTTTAATGTTTATTCAATTGCTTCCGAAAGATTAGAATAATTTTCATGAAACTTGAGATACCTCTTTAATAGGCTAAATAAAAACACCGTTGGGTTAATTTACCCCAATGCAAGCCCTCAAGCGAAAGGATTGCAATTCAAAATTCAACCGAAATAAAAAAATAAATCACGTTTCATCTTATTACAAGCTTTAGAATGCCAATGAATGTTTGATTAGAATATCTTCAACAATTTTACTTATTAAGATATATCCCATCTTCTTCCCAGTTGTATGGAATGATGTCAGCAAAAAAGCATTTTGAATTTCATGCAAATTCAAGTTCAGAGTAGATAAAAATAATAAAAACAAGTCAATCTTGCGAGATATAAAATACTATATATTAATGAATCAAAGAATTTAATCGTTCATGAATCATTTCTTTACTATTAGAACAATATTCCATCAATAGTGCGTTATTTTGAATATAAATTGAATAACACTAGGTATCTGCAACTGCAGTAATAAATTAGTATTAAAGCCAATTATTCTTGTATTTGCAGAAATTTGGATATAATTTCTGCTTTATTAATTTACATTCCTCACATTTATGGCTTTTTCTTTATTTTTTTTCTGTCTAAATTATTATATATATACATATAAAAGCGAAATACCACCGACTCATCACGAGATCTAAAAAACTATTCACCTGATTGACTTGAAATTTTGCATAGTAACTCATTACACGATGTAGACGCTCATTAAGATCAGATTTTACAAAAATCATATCCCAACAGCTTTTCATACTTTTGCACCACTACCCGCCGAATCATAGTGGTAATCTGTTGCCATCGTGACCTTTTCCATGACAACGATTACCATTTAACTTAATATTAACCTAAAATGAAATACTATTTGCCTTTTGATATATATTTTTCAGTTGTAATTTTCATTTATGGATGTTGAATGGATTTTGATAGACGGAATGCCTTCTTCTTTCAAAATTTTTAGAATTCCTGATGACGGAGCATGTTTATTTTCGTCTGTTTTTGTTGGTGTACGGTAACGTATCGATAGCATATGAAATGAGGATTATTATCGTTTCTCTCGTGTTTAACAATTGGAATCAGTTTAAATGCTACATTCAAATACTATCTGGCGCCCCTTATAATACTGAAGATTTATACTTAATCGAATATTACATAAATATTAAAGATATTCCTTATTGCACATAAAGTTTAAATATTGTGCGACTTTGTAAAAATGTTTTCATATTAATTGTTTAAATATTGAGCGACGACTAGTAAAAAATGTTTTTATATTAATTGCAATTTACTCATTTCTATTTTAATTTAAAGTAGAAATTCTACTACTATTAGAGAAATACATATTACGTTTTGGCCTAATGTCTTTATAATAGTATGAATGAGTTATATGACTATTACAATTTGAAGCTTTAAAATGTTTTGAATAGTACCTTATTAAAAGAGGAGTTACATAAATTATTTAATTATTAACATTTTAACAAACATTAAGTTTGGCGAACCGACTGGTCGCCAAAGGCGGTAACTTTTACATAAAATTAATAAAATACCACTTCTAAAACACACGATTTGACATAAGAATAAATGAAAATATTATTCGAATTTTTAACATAGTTTCTCCACTCTGTAAATCTCTTGTAAAGAAAAACAAGTTTTCAGCAGTCATCAGAGATATATATACGGATACCGAATTAATACTCACCTTCTCCTGGCCAAGCAACAAAATCAAAAAATTTAAAATGCAAGAATTTTGGCAATTTGTCAAAATATTTTTCTTGTCGTGGAAAGTACAAAAAACTGAGAGAGAGAGTAGAAATCCTGAGTCTGCATTTGAATTCAACTCAAGCGGGTAGTAGACAAGGCAGAGTAGCAGACGATCAGGAGACGTGAATAGTCGTGCGAAATCTCCTTCCTTCAGAGTTTTATCGAAGCGCTTTGTATTTGTTACAGATTTGTTGTTCATGAACTGCTGTTCCTATGTATGCTTCAGCTGTGTATCGCTGTTTGTGTCCTTTTTATCATGTAGAATAAGGCTCGTTATTTGTTACTGAGCCTTTTGACTTCTGTGTTCAATAATCCACTGCACTAGAACTCACATTTAGGATGTTGGAAAAATTTCTGTAACAATATATTCATCTCGTCTCTGGCATAGCAAATAACAAAAATGGATAAATTAAAATAGTATTAACTGTGGATACAGAGAGGTGGGGGTAAGGTCTTATTTAAGAATGCATTCTTAAATAGGAAAATTTTCAGAAGATTTGAATGTCAATAAAAACTGTTGGAGATTAAATTGTTGTTATAAGCATATAGATTTATTTTAAATGCAAAATTACAGATAATATTTTCAAAATTGAACCAAGCAACTATATAGAAAATAAAGGAAAAATTCATGCAAATCATTACTTAAAAAGAATTTTTGGAGAAAATGCTTTATGAAAGAAAAATTTTTAAAAAATCATCGCAATTTCTTAAATTATTCCTAAATAATTTTTAAAGCAATGCAAGAAAATTTTTATTTCTTTTTTTGGATAGTAACAGCCAGTTAACTGTCTTCATTTATATCTAGAATGTAAATGTTTCAAAGTAAATAATAAACAATTAATATTTGAAAAAATCTTTAAACAAGCTTGTTAACCCAAAAAATAGTTTCTAGTGATGAAATAAATAAAAGCATATATCTATTTCAATTTACACTATAACTTTTGAACCCTTCTTAGTTTTGATGATAAAGCTAAAAATAATGGTTTTTGTTTCGAATAGAATTTTTCAATGAGAACACATAATGGCACATTCAATGAATTTTCATTTACAATTATTAACTTGAAGCTAAGCCCTAAGTAGAAAAATCGAGTTCCATAGTCTTTTTATTCGCTGGAAGAGAAGCAAGAAGACCCATAATTTTGTGGATGTTGGGATTCATAGCAGTGACACTACTTTCCAACGCTGAATTTAGATCATTTTCTTTGATAATAATGTTGGCTTTTTTAAACCCAAAAATGAACTCTTATGCTGCTGATATGATAGAATTGATAAAGATTATGATAAGCATTAACTATTTCCTTCATAGCAATTTCACCTTTTTTGCTTATGTGTAGTTTGGGCAAGATGCCAGAAAAGAGAAACAGATTCATAAACATTTAAGAAAGGTCTATGATAAAGCAATCCAAGAGTGGCATGTAAACAAATTTTAAATAACATTCCTTTCAAAATGTAGAAGGATGGTTGTAATGGCATTTTATGAGAATGCGAGCCATGATATTTTTAAATCAACATCCAACTTTTCAACCACTTCATATATTTCATAATAGAACCCACTGAAGACAGATTCAGCTTTTTCTCCTTTTTCTTCAAGTATACATACGGCATCTAGTATAACACCAATAGCTTTTTATTTAAATCAAATGCTGATGTTTGACAAAAGATAACTAAGTGGCATGATCATTAATATACCATTAATGATCAAATACTAATAATAAACTTACTCCAAACTTCCATCATATAATACTTTATATATCAAAGAAATTTTAATATAAACAAAGAGTACTCTTTTGCCCACATTATTTGATTTAACTGCATGGAAAATATATTGAAACCAGTGATCAAACAGATGGTGAATTTACTATTTAACATTGAAATTTTTAGATTTTTTTAAGAAGCTTGCATGTGTCAACAAAAAAGGGTAGATTATAAAAATAAACCAATTTATTTCTTTAACCTAAATGATTTCAATCATTTTTGTTTACTTAATTTATAAACCAGTCAAATGTGACCAACTTGTGTTCGAATTTGACGACAGTATATTCATTTAAATTATAAAATATTGTTCAAGGTTTGGATGGAGGAGTTATTTGCTATGACATACACCTTGTATCTTCTCCAGAAAAGTATATTTAAGCATGAGAATTTACCTTCAATTTTTCAAAAGAATTCACCAGCGAAAATTTCTTTAAAACATGTAAAAAAAGCAGTATATTCTAAATTACAGTTTTTCCTGAAAAAAGAAACAAACATTATTTTCTTTACTAATAAAATAATGTATTTTTTTTAAAAAAAATCTGATATTATATTATATTATATTATAGATATACACACACACACACAAAATCTAAAACTGAACAAAAATTTCAAAATAGGTAATTTTAAATTTGTTTTATTTAATCAGATTAAACTATCACAAATTACAGAAAAATGTATCATATCAAAAATAAACATGAAAAGTTGATAATTTCATCACAAATTTTTTTCTGTTAAAATACAAAAAAGGAAAATTCTACATTTAATTATTTGAATGCCATTACAGTCGCAACACAATTTTTCCAAAAATTCAATCAAATCACAGCATAAGGAAAAAAGCATCACCAGAAGTCTTATTCTGACAATATAATGTTCATATTCCATAGTCATGAAATCATCTTCAAAATGGAACTAATAAAAATGTACAGGCATAAGCAGCAACATAAAAGGAATTTAATGCTGTATCTTCAAAAAATTTAAATGTCATTTAAAAGAGAAATAAATTGCAAATTAAAATTGTCTATAATAATATATAACATTACATTATTATTTTCTAAAGTTAATTGTTGATTTCAACTTAGGAAGAAAAATTTTTCAATTTCATGAATGTTTAATGAACATAATATTAAAAATATTTTAAATACATTTTCACAAAATTTTTAGAATGTAAAAGGAATATTTCAAACTTTGTGATAAATTATAATGTAAATGTGTTTATTTACTAATAATGTTTTTGTTCAAAAATTAATTTTTTTAAAAAAATATATTCTTTAAAATAGGTTACATGAACTCAAATGCAATATTTAACAATCAAGTATATAAATTACAGTAAAGAAATACAGGTGTCAAAAGCAACTCAAATAATTTTCAAAATATTTAAATATATAATCTGATCTGAAATGAATCACACTACAACATGAATCCACATTAACAATATCTAGAAGGAAATTCGAATGTTTGTCAAACAATCAGTTATTTCAAACAAATACATTTCTTGCGAATGATATCACAATAGAAATACAATGAAGAGCATTTTTCAGAATCTGTAATTTTGCATAGATTTTCCATTAAGCTTAATGATATTTGAAATAAACATGTACATTTGCATTATTTAAATCTATTAGAAAAGTAAACCTTAGAACTAATGTACATTATAAGCTCCCCAAGATTAATTTAGTGATATCAAATAATATGAGTAATAAAAATAGATAGAAAGATGATTATTAATTGCAATAAAAAGTTCAAATATGATTTTTTGAAAAATCTTCTACTTATATATATATATATATACATACATACATACACACACACACACAAAATGAATTAAGTAGAAACTGCTTCATTAGCAGGGTGACTTTTTGAGTTGTATTGTAAAAAGTACATAGTTATTTTCATAAAAAAGACAACAGAACACTAAATGATCTTGCCTTATATAAACATTTAATAACCATAGCCTGCTCCAATTTATAAATAAAAGTTTAAAGTTAAAAAAAACTTCAATTTTTAATTCTTTGAATTTATTACTTTTTTACATTTTTAAAAAAAGGTGTTTTTGTAGTTTCCTGTTGGTATAAATGGATTTGAATAAGAAAAATGAAGAAAATTAGAGGCTCTTAGCAAATGTCACTAACTTTTTTTCGAATACAAATTCAAATAATTTGCCTAGACCATTTAAATCTGGAAATCCACATTTTTTTCCAGCAACTTGGCAACCGATTTTAATAGCTTCAGCAACAGTTTTCTGTTTACATAAAGCCATGATGGTGACAGCTACAAAAGTATCACCTGCTCCAAGAGTAGATACAACCTCAGGTGGTGGAAATGCCTTACTGTATACAATTTCTTCACCAACTGTTTTAGCACAGGCTCCTTTGTCACCCCAAGCACATATAATAGTAGCTCTGTGAAAAAAACACTTATTGCTTACAACAATCTTGAAAGAAAATCAAACGATAAAATAGATAATAAAAATGAATTTGATCAATAAATTTTCAACAGATTTATATTTCATTTCTATACTTAATGCACAATGACTATACATGCTAAAAAATTGTAATAAATCTTTATGCAAGAGCAGCATTTCAGGAAAGTAGATTTATTTTCAGTAATTTTTCAGCTTTATTTTATTTACTGCTTAGAAATCATAATAAAAAAGATTTTAAGAATGCCTTAATCCCGCAGATGAAACAAAAATTTCATTTAAACTTTTCTGCAAATTAGCAAGAGCTGATATTAATTTCTTTTCCAATTTTTTCCCTTCCCATTCTGATGGTTAAGATTGAATGAAAGATTTATTTTTGTTAAAAGTATTGCATTTGGAAGTAGACCATTTTCTAACATTAGATAATGGAAGAGGGGAAAGGAAAATGAGCAATTTAGAATTTTTAATTTTTCTTACCAAGAAAGTAAACTTCCTTTGAACAATATTTTCAAATAACAACACTTTATCAGTGTCGAATTCAAATAAACTAAGTCTACATGAGTTGGAAATATATATATAATTACAAGAGCAGTAAAATTGATGCTTTTTTCTGGCAGCTTTGCTTCTCTGTTACTACCATTTTTGCTTGAAGTGGCATCCAACCCAAATTATTTTCGAAATCCAACCAAGCTAAATACTAAAAATATGAATTGACAAAAATATACTTTTTTTTTAAGTCTAAACAATTGCTCTTACCAGTAAGAACTTTCGAAGATAAAAATAATTCTATATGCTAATCTTTTTTATTGTTAAACCCAATTCCAAATCCATACAACAAATATATGTGAAATCCAAGTAGCTTAACTTCATTAAATTTGGGCATGGATTTCCATTAAGTTCATTAACATACAGTAGAAAGGACAGTGATTTTATATATAAAACATAAATTAAAGGGAAAATTTTTCCTCCGAGGATTCAAAATGCACAAATCTCATTCCTACAGTTAGAAGAAATAATGCATCAACATAAAATATATTCAGTAGTTGCAAAATGTTTATGCTTCATTAATAATAATTATTACAATTATAAATTTTTAAAACCAAGCTACAAAATTTGTATCCTAAATTTTGTTACTTATTGTTGTTCATTTGTCTCAAAGATATTCCTAGCGGTTTTACAAATTAAACACTTCTGCTTTGCAGCATATTTTTGACATGTATAATGTCTTAACAATAATTAAAATTAAACTATTTAAAATAATTAAAAAATTAAAATTAATCAATTAACTAATTATGAAAATCATTTTTAAAAAAATACTATTTTTAATGAAAAAAATCAAATTATTTTATTGCTTAACACAATTAATTAAACAATATTTATTTCAATTTGTTTTAAGAAACTAATAAAGACAAAAAAATTGTTTATTAAATAATAATTAAAAAATTAAAGCAATAACGAACATTTTTCTTGTATGAATTCATTTTATGACTATGATTTAAAAATTTAAAATGTTGCATTGTAATTTTTTTAGTTAATAGTGATATGTTAATAAAATTTGTTTTACTAAGAAGGAATAATTTATTAGCAGAAATATTCAACTAATATAAGTGAATCAGCAAAATTAAATTAAAAATTAGATGTATTGCAATTTATTATTTAAAAAATTCATTCATATTCTATTATTTTGAATCTATATTATTCCACCCAAAATAAATTGATTGCAACAAGAAATAATTAATATTAAGCTACACATATATCAAGAAACTATTTAAAATTAACTATTTTAGTGACAAGCTGGTTCATAAATATATAATCCCCTCCCCCCTTCAAATTGCATTTTTTATGTATGGGTATTTATAAATTCTCTCACATTATTTCTAAACTTCAAACTGTATTTAAAATAATGTTACATAGGTTTTTTTGCTTATTGTATACATGAATTCCCAAATAGTCACATGAAACCATATTTGCATAATTTCACTATCCACTTTTAACAAATATTTAAATGTATATTCAGTATAGCAATATAAGTCTCATGCAAAATGTATAATTTATTTTAGCCCAAATTGATACAGTACATTTTGTTGGTTTTCTAATAGCATGTTAAAACAAATAAAATATTCTAAGAAAATTAAAGGATAGATACTTTAATCTTTTTATACATCAGATGGATAAATTCTCAACACTTTGGAGAATTTTCTTTATAATGTCTGCAAAATTTTTTAAGGAAATCTGAAAAAAATTATTCTTAACAGCATTGCTATAGTATATTAGATTTTTAAAAAAACAGAGTCTCTATTATTTCCAGGAAAAATCTATCAAATATTTATAGAAACAATGAAAACCAATTACATTTGATTGAAATAATGAAAAACAAAGTTGCACACACTTCATAAGCAATTTTTTTTATAATTTATTAAAATCAGAAGGTCAAATGGGTGACAGTTAAAAGATTATAAATATGTTAATTAAAAAAAGAAAAAAATTACATTGTTAAAATTTAAAATAATACAAGAAAAATGTGATTTTTATCAACTTTTTTTTATTTTAAAACATATCACACCAATTTTTCTCACACCACAGTAATTACATGCCTTAAAATTGATCATTATAGTTTAAATTGTTAGCTTTAGATTAAAAACTTATTTATTTCTATCAGTAGGCAGAAAAATGTTTTAATATATAAAACTTACCCTGGTCTCAGTTGGGAGCTTAAAATTTGAACAGCCGATCGCATGCAAGAATAGCCACATGAAGATGCAAAATCTTTCGAAATGAATACTATATCTCCAAGTCTTATAAGTTCCATCAATTGGAAATTTGGTTTTTCAATCTCTATTGAAATTTTTATGGGATGTTCTTCATTTCTTGAATTATATTTTCTTATGTGCTCAATCATTTTTTTTATGTCAGCATACTGAGGTCGGGCCTGCAAAAAACAAATTTAAAAACCGGGAAGAACAGAAATAAAAACTACATTCAACATTAATAACCAATATTAATATCGCCTGAGAAAGCATCAATAATCAAGGGAAAATAGCCTAAACATGAATGCAAATATAGCAACAATAATTATAAACCTACACAACACCTAAAATTATATTATAAACTAGCCGCCTTTGGCGACCAGTCGGTTCGCCAGTATTAATGCTCGCTAATATTTTATGTAGCTGTGTTTCATAACAGGTTTTTCACCAAAATATTTTTAAACCAAACAAATTTTGATAATCATATAATTCATTTATAGTATTATTCATTATTATTTTCTTCAGATTATCTGTTCACTGTACTACTCATCTTTCTCTTTCTATCCGAACAATGATTGTCCCGGAATTGATATTTTACTTAAATGGTGGAGGGAAAGGTCCAAAATTATGTTTTTATAGAATAATGATATTCAAATTTTCATAAATGTAAAAACACTAAACAAATAAAGACACAATTGGTTTTCAAGAGATGCAAAAGCTTAAAAACAGCTTGGAAAATGCCTCGCACAGACGAAATAATGGTGATACACACACCCTTCTTTTCTTTTCTATCCTTTTTTTCTTCACTACTTTTCTTTCTATAACCCCTTTTTTCGCTTTGTTATTACTTTTTTTCTTCCCTGCCCAGACTTTATTTTGAGCAGGCATAGATTAAATATTCATGCCGACTAATAATGAAAGCAACTACTTTCTTTCTTTTTTAAACATCCCGTTATCTATGAATGAAAACCAACTGACTTCGCGTATTTCTTTCTAAACAAATCATAATTTATTATTTCCTGCTATCCTAGTTGGTGTGGGGGAAGGAAATGAAGATTTTTGGCGGGAAAGTAAGAAAAGTGTTATTTTAACTATTTTCCACGCAGTATTTTTATTTTTTCTCTCCATAAGAACCATCCTCGTGCCTTAACGAAAATATTTTCACAAAAATTAACCGAATCGGTCAAGCCATTCTCCAGTTTTGCGCTTAGCAACGCATTTCGAGTAGCATTTTTATTAATATAGATAAATTAAATTATGAAAAAATCGTATGAATAAAATAATAAGTTACAAGTGTAAAAATTTTATCCTTGCAAAACCAAATGTTAATTTCTGAAAAAAAGGGGAATATTTTAATCATTTTCAAAATTTCCTATTTCTGTACAAATTTGAAAATTATTAATTTAAGAAATGATTTTGAATAAAATATTTTATTTCAAAATGATATAAACCACGATTTAGATTAATAACCTTCAGTATTCAATGCTCAATTAACAGTTATATTTATTAATACTAAAAATGGAAAAGTATGACTTATTTATCTGTCCTCTGTTGCATAAAATGTCAAATTTTTAGATTTCTAGATTTTTTTTTAATAAAATGAAACAAATTTTTATGATACAAATTTTTTATGGGATGAAAAGGCACATCTCAAAGCACCTTTTCAACATTTAAATTAATTTTAATTCATCAAAAATGACACAAAAATTCTATATTTTTAGCGTTGGAAATCACACAAAGATCACCAATTATATTATCTTAAAATTTGAAAGAAGGTCATACTAGCTTAAAAATTAAATACTTAACTTCACAATTTTATATTTCATTGTGCAACTTTTTTCCAATTTTAAAATTAGAAAATATTTCTATGTAAAAATTACTACAGTTGAAATGTAAGTAAGAAATTTAAATCAGAATTCTAAATCATTTGTTGAAATTTTTTCAGATCTAACTGTTTGCACCATCAAAACTTCAAATTTGTTTTTCTTCTGTGGGTAAAAATTAATGCATCTCACTTAACTTTTTAAATCACGAATTTTACTTTACATTTAAGCAATGAAAAGATTATATTACTTTTTTTCTCTTCTAAAAGTGGCAGTTAATATTTATTCCTGGTTATGATTTTTCATAACATATAAAAAATAAATAAATAAATTAGGAAGTTTTTATAATTTCTAAAGATATATATATATATATATATATATATAATTGTACATTTCATAAGAAAAGAGCAATCTCCTTATTTTGAGGTTTCAAAAATCTGCAGTCATTTAGTTCATATGTTGCTGTTGTTATTACTAATTCCACAGATGCTCTAACTTTATACTAACTCCTTGAATCCAAAAAGTTGACAAATAATAGCAGGTGCTTTAAAATGTTACCCTCAACAAAATATCAAACAATTGAGAATTCGGAAGATGGATATCTGAGCACTGATTTCAATATAAAGAATATAAGACATTTAATTTTAATTTTGAAAATGCCTCTCAGATAAGACACAGGTTTGAATTTTTTTTTTAAGCTATACTTCATAAAATAATGAATCTTGAGGAAAATAAATACCAAGTAAAATAAGAAATAAAATTGAAAAAATAAAATGAATAAATTAAAAGCAAGAAGTACTTAAGATGGTAAACACATTCTAAAATTATAATATAAAAGAAATTGTATTATTAATTAATCTAAAGAATGATAAATTTTGATTTCAAAAATGTTGAAATGCATGTTTTTATAGAAATGCAAGAGGTCTATGATTAGATATGAAATTAAAAAAAGATAGAAATTCAAAAATGTATTTTTAAAAATTATTAGCAAAAGTTTTTAACAATATTAAAATCAGCAATTGCTAATATAAAATTATTCATTTTGAATTCTTTTTATTTAAAGACTATTATATGAATATTTTAAAATTGAATTTAATTACTTTGATTCTTTTTATTTTAATATTTTAATGCTGAATAGAAGATTTTAACTATAGCAAGGTTTCAAAATAGCCTTTGACATAAGCTATTTTTACAGAAATATTATATCAAATATTCAGAAACTTGTTTTTCATCAAATTAAGTTAAAGGAAGTAACTTAGCCATTCATCATAGTTATACAAAATATTTAAAAAAATTAAATTATAATTAATAAGCCTTTATTCATTTTTAATCAGTCTAATTTAATTTTTACTTATATAAGAAACTAACAGACTAGATATATTTTTAATTCAAAAATTTTACTTCAAAATTAAAAAGATAATGAGTTAATATCTGTTTTTTTTAAATTAAATTAAAAATGCAGTGTAATCTATACTTATAATGAATTGTAATTAATTAAAAATTCAGCGACTTTTTGACGTTTTTTCGCTATGACTTCCGAAAATATTCCAGTACAAAATTGATTTCTGCAAGTTAAAGCGCAAAAAATTATCTTTTCAATGATACTGAAGTTTTAACTTACAAATTGAATTTCTATTTTTAATGAATTTTTAAACATTTAATTTAATCGTATTTTTCTACAATTTATTTCAACTACATCTATACTTATAAAACAGTTCAATGTGTGTGTGTGTGTGTGTGTGTGTGTGTTGTTGCTCTACAGGCCAAACCGTTCGACCTACAGCTACCAAATTTGGAATGTGCATACCTTTGGGGCCGGGAAGGTGCACCAAAAAGTCCTTTTTAATTAAAATATTAATTAAAAATTACTCGAAATTTCGATGTTTTTTCGCTGTAACTTCCGAAAATATTACAGCACAAAATTGATTTTTAAATCAAGTTAAAGCTTTTAAAATTATCGTTTCAATGATACTGATATTTTGCCATATAAATTAAATTTCTACCTTTAATAAATATTTAAAAACTTAATTTAATCGTATTTAAACTTGAAAGAAGTAAGATGGAATTTATAGCCTCAATGGCTGTTATCACCGGTTTCCAGATGTAGAGAGCATAAAAGTTTAATCAAAAACACAAGAGATCACACACAAACACAAAAATAGTTTGAAGTTTCAGTCAGTTCACAATTATAAGTATTTTCGCTGATGCGATTTAGTATATATTCGGGAGTTCCAGAGAAAAGAAGAGGTACAATAAGAGGGATCGTTCCGGCAACTTAGAATAATGAAAATGCAAGGAGAGACTCAAATGAGTTCTCAACAGAATGTGTTCAATAAATTTAGTAGATGTTAAAGTGCTTCAAAGTTTGAAGAGAAATTTGCAGATAGGTCTTGTTTGCACTACTTTTACTCAAAATATTTTTGAAGGAGATATCTTGTTTATCTAATTGGAGAAAAGTCCACAATTTATCCCTGTAATAGGTATACTTTTAGCATAAGAGAATTATGTGTTCAATATCATTAATGCTATTACATTCATGGCAAAGAGGATCACTATGAAGATTAAAACGATTCAACATTCCTGGTGCTATAATTGTTTGGCTGATTAGTCAGGCCAAGACGACATCTTCCCTCCGATTTTTGGACCAGGGAGACAGCGCTTGAATGCTTGGAATGTCACCTAAAGAAATGAAATATTTACTGTTTCTGTAATTATTGATTGTGGTGTCTCTTTCTTGAGGCTTGAAATAATGTCTTCAGGAGAGATCCATTCAATCCATGGTGTATTTTCTGTAACTTCTTTGGCTAGCGATCTTCAAGCTCGCTCCAGGTTATATTCGAATGACCAGGTACCCATAGGAAGAATATTTTCTTGATTTAATTTAGTTAAAGTTTCAACTTTGGTTGCTATATGTTGATAATGTTTGGCGACTGAAGCGAAATATTCGTCAACGATGTAAGCACAAAGTAGCTATCTGCATGAATCAGGTAATCTTTTCCAGAAACAACGAGGACATCTAGTGCTTCAGCAATGGCTAAACTTTCTGCAGTAAAAATAGAATTAACTGGATAGACTCGGAATATGAATTTGTTGATAGAGGAAAAATCAGCAATTGATATGTGCTGGTTCATTTTGGATGCCTCAGTAGCAATAATAAAAAAATGATCAGGAAAGGAATTCCGAAAGCATTCATTAAAATAGCTATTAATTTCAATCAAAGTTAGATTTTTATTTTGTAATTTAAAGTTCGTAAGAAAAATTCCAAAGTGATTTGAGTTAGTTGCTAGATTGATTTTGTCGATTATTATTAAAATGCTCTGTTAGAAGTGAATATAAACCATTAGCTATTTGCTTAATAAAAAAATGGGAAGCTAGTCGCTTGATTTTTTCAGAAAGAGTTTCCTGAGATGCAAATTTTCAGAAGAACAACATTCGGGGTCCATTTTGGAAGACCTAAAGCAATTCTCAGAGCTATAATTTGAATAGTGTTGCATGCTTTAAACTGAATCTCGGAAAATCGGTTGATTACTGTGAAGGCATAATAGAAAATGTTGAAAATGTTATTATTTGTGATACTAAAAATAGCTTTAGTTCTGGGGCTATAGTTTTTGATGCGAATATTTTAAGACCATTTGTGTTTTTAAGTGTATGATTTCTAAGTTTTTGAAGATTATTGAGTTTTGATTCTTTTTAGAAAAAGGAATACCAAGAAATTAAATCGTTTCCCTCCATTTTAAACTGTGTCCAGCATAAGAAATGCGACAATAAGTTGAAATTTTTTTTCTTGGATAATTCAGCTATTGCACTTTTCTCTGGAGTAATTTCAAGTTTTCCAATAATTGTACCATCGGTATATATTTCCCATTGTGTTTTGAATATTTTTGACAATAATTTCCCATGAGTGATGGCTACAAAAGAAAAAGATATCCGTAAAGATAGTACATTCGACCCCTTCCACTATGGTTTCAAAGAAGTCGTGCATAAAGATGACGAATAGAATTGGCGAAAGGACGCTGCCTTGATGTAACCCTTTGTTCAGTGTTCTGTTACCAGAAAGATAGTGTCTCCAGCGAATCTGGAAAGTTCTGAATAGAAGGAAGTTGGACAACTACTTTGCCATGTTGGCTGTTATACCAAGTTGTAAACATTTAAAAATAAGGCTGTCGATATGAACAGAATCATAAGCACTTTTGAAATCAAGATTTACACCAACGAAATATTTCTTCTGTTCATGAGCTTCTGCGATTCTTGCCTGAATATTGTAAATTGCAGTTTGGTTATTTCTGAAGGGTATGAAACCATGTAAGCTATAGTGCAGTTTTTTGTAACAAATTAGATATTAAGTAATACGTTGAGTGAGGATGCGTTCAAAAACTTTGCAAAACACTGAGCTCAAGGCAATGGGCCGATAGGAAGAAACTTCGGTTTTGTCCTTGTTTGGTTTCAGAATCGGAATAATTAGAACGTGTTTCCATTGTTTGGGGATGTCAGCTGAATCAAATTAGTGTTGATAAAGTTTCAAAATAATTTGAAGTTGATCATTGTTGAGATTTTTGAACCAGATGGCTGGGATGTTGTCAGCTCCAGGAGTAGAAGTTTTAGTTTCATGGATTGCTTTCTTAAGTTCCCAAATTTCGAATTTCCTGTTGAGGAAAGAATTTGTACCAGAGAGATCTAAAGGAATAGGTTCAGTATTTTTATTTTGATTAGAAAAATGTGTTGCAAATATCTCATTTTGATGCGATGGATCGCAAATGCAATGATTACTTTGTATTAAAATGTTGTTATGTTTAGTATTCGGATTTGTGTGATTCGAAAGTTTATTTAGAATTTTAAAGACCATTTTTGAGTTACGAGATAATGTGCAAATTTTTTCCCACTATTCTCTTTTTGCCTTTTTAACATGAAAACGAAGCCGACTTGCAATTTTTCTATGTTTCATCTAATCTGTTTCAGAAATATTTCTGATTGCCTCTTTCCTAAAATACTTGTCGAATTTTTCATAATTATGGGAATAAATATTCCACCAAGGAGGATAAGGCTTATGTGACAAAGGTTTAAATGAAGTATTTTTGGTAAATATCCTTGTTGCGTTCACCGTAAATCCGTCAATCGAGTATTGCTTTACATTATTTAAAAAATCCTGAATTTGTTGTGTGATCATCGTCCAATTAATTGTTTTTATGTAGCGCTGATGATTTCTATCGCCGATCAGGAATTAATTATTGGGTTGTGATCGCTATCGAAAGTTGAATCCACAACATAAGAAGTTTGATTATGAATATCAGATGCGCAAAGAGTAAGATCTAAGACTTTCTTACGGATCTGTGTGTAGGAATAGTTAAAATGAGAATTGTGAAATGTGAATAAGTTAGCCACTCAAAAAAATCGTTACTCTGAGATGAAGAAAGCACTGCACCTCAAAGAGGGTGGTGCAAATTAAAATCGTCACAGATGAAAGTAGGTGAGGTTAGAGAAAGTGTTATGCTTGATTAACATCCAAAGCTTGTGGAGCATTTAAATTAACAATGTTGAATTTAGTGTTCTGGAATTGCACTTCGACTGTCAAAAGTTCAAAGTTAAAATCTTCTCTAATATTGTTGGAGATTATTCTTCCTGACATGGTATCAGGAATGCCAATAAGGAGACCACCACCTGATCTATTTTGTATGTGTACGGGAAAAAAAATTGTTTGGAAAGGAAAATTTTCGATTTCTGAGAGGAAACTCTTGAAAAACCCAAAAAGAAGCAGTAGAAAAAGGTGGAATTGGGAGCCAGAGCTTTTTCCTTTTAATTCCCCTGCAATTCCATTGCAAAAATGTCACAAAAAAGTCAGTAAAAAGGATTATTAAAAACAGAAAGGACAAAAAGCAAAAACGATACGAAAACTTGGCTCGTAAATTCGAACCCGAATTTTGAAAAGGAAGAAGAACCATTCGATGATTAATGAACCTAGAAAGAAAAAACAGGAACAAACAAACAAGCAAAAAAAATTATTCTAAGCTAAACTTGAAGGAGCACTTGCATCCCATTGCCGATAGTTTGAGTCACGACTTTTGTTGCTTTTATTCCCTGTCAGGAGATTTGCTTGGTTCTCCTTGATTAAACATGTTGACAAGATTTTACAGCAATTTTTCAACAGGTTTTTTTGAAAGATTTCAATGAGCATATTTGTTTGTTATTCTAATTTCTCAGAGATATTTTTAACTTATAGCTTCGATTTTTTGATTTAGCTTCTTCGATTTCAATAACAGCTATGTTTGATTTGACTACATTAGAATAACTTGATTTTAAGGATTGCTGAAAGAGGCGACTGGCTTCTCCAGTAGTTAGATGGTTTCGACATTTAAATTCTAACATTTGTCGTTCCTTTATGAAATGGGAACAAGACTTCGATGTCGCTGAATGCGGACCCTGGCAATTTGTGAGCTTTTCGGGACTTTTACTTTGGCTACCATGTGTTTCCCCATATATATGGCAGATCTCTTAGGTGCATATTCTTGTTGGATGCATGAAACTATGACATTTAAAACATTGTCGGAGTTTTCCTACAAACTTCTGGATTCTTTGAATGGTAAACCAAATTTTAATAGACTCTGGTGATGCAGTGCCAAGAATTGTGACGAGGACAGGGGAAGAATCACGGGTCGAGTTCGATTTGATAAATCTTCTCATTTCAAATATTTCGACATAATTATTTTGGGTTATTTCCTCAACTAATTCAAGCGATTTTGAGTGGGCATATCAAAAATTAAAAATCTGTCGGTCACATTTTCCCAAATGACACCGGTCGAAACGGGGATGTCAAGAATTTTCTCTAAGCTTAGAATTTGTAAAGATGATATTTACTTGCCTTGTAAATTTTAAATTCGAAATATTGATGTGTCGATTTATTTGCTGTTTAACCACTTGACATACGAATTTATTTAACTTTCTAATTAGATAACTCATCCTATTTTGGTCATTTATTGTTAATTTGATTTTTTTAAATAATATACGGAGAATTTGGGATACGAAATCGTTTCATATTGATTTTTTCGTATTTAATTACTTAATTACGTGGCTTAATTGCAGACTTGAAAATAAAAATTCAGTAATTCGATGAGCGTGTCAAACACGTCATTTTATGCGAAGTGGTTAACAATGTATGCGGAGCTATACAATGTATTTTGCTATTGCAAAGCTGTATAACCACAGGTGAAGCGCAATACAAGCCGAGTTAGTTTTCTAATAAGGCTCTTAGCCTCTCCCTGTGGTAGGACGTAGCGCTACCTCCACGTGGTGCTCCGCGGGCAACGGCTTCGGCCGGCTAAACGTGCTGCGTCCGATCTCGACCCTGCTTTTTGGTTCGGTCGTTTTTATCTTCTCTTTTAGCTCATTTTATTGCCTTTGACGACTTCCCAGCGCCCACCGGTGTCGGGAGAAAAGAGTTTTACTGGCGACCGTGATGGATTCCAGAACTAGTCAAGCCTGCCCCGAGTGTGGGAGGACTTTTACTTCCAAAAGAAGACTGGGTGTCCACAGACAACGTGTGCATCCCGAAGTGTATAATGCAGAGATTGTGGTCCCCTCTTCGAAGCTCCGTTGGACCAATGAGGAATTGACACTACTCGCCATAAAGGAGATCGAGTTGGGAGATGACGTGCCTGACTTTAACAAACAACTGCACCTGTTCTTCACCGGCAGATCCATCGAGTCCATAAAGTCTCAGCGAAAGTCGAAGAGATACCGAGCAATCCTTGAAGAACAAAGACCATCCTTGAGCCGAGAATTGAAGAAGAGGATCGCTGGTAGAGTTTTAGATGCTTCCGCTATGCCCCGGACCTCCAGTGCTGACACTCCTCCTGCCTCTACTCGTACGCTGAGACCTCGCAGATGCGGACGAGTACAGTACTCCACGCCAGTCCCTGCTGATGACTCGGATCCAGGATCTTCACCGTCATCTTCTCCATCTTCTGTAGACACAATGTTATACGTTCCCGACGACGACGACGACCTTCCTTCATCCCTGGTATCTGAAATTGAAGAAGGTATTGAAGATGTCCGCGACATTTCTCACGACCTGAGTACGTTCAACTCCAGCCTGACGCAGACGATGAGTGAGTCGAGCCGTATGAACACATCCTCAAGAGGACCAGTTCCCGCCTTTTCACAATCTGACTCTGAGATGATGTCCTTCATCGACGAACTCCTCCTGATGGGTCCTACCACCGAATACCATTCAATCTTCCGTTCCATCTGGGAAGACTTTAAGCTAAGTGCTGACAGGAAGACTCTCTTTCATAAAGCTTGTCTCATCTATTCCATGATTTTCCCGGAAGTCGACACAGCTGTCAAACCTCCTCCTCGTGACGCCGGTGAAAACGCCCAGAGGGTGCTATCCAGCAGGGCGAGAAGACGGAGAGACTATGCCGAGGCCCAGCGACGTTTTCAACGGAACCCTGGCCGCTATGCGGACGGTCTATTGAATCCATCGAGCCGTGACCCAAACAGCGACTTCGACGAGGACTTTAAGTCTTATTGGGAAAACGTGATGTCTCTACCAAACGACAATCTACTCGAAGACCTTCCTCAGAACTCTGATGTTACTTGTGAAACGACGGCCACGCCCCTGATGGGCCCAGTAACGATGGAGGAACTCCAGGACGCTCTTCCAAAGAACAGCTCTGCTCCCGGTCCGGACGGGGTATCCGTCAAATATTTGAAGGCTCTGCCTCGTCTGGACCTAGCCAAGCTAACCAATATTTTTCTATTTTGCAGACAGCTCCCGGAAACCTGCTATCACTCAAAAACTATCTTTTTGCCAAAAAAGGAAAGCTCCAGCGACCCCGGTGACTTTGGGCCAATTTCACTGACGCCGGTCTACACCCGGATGGTTTCGAGAATCTTGGCGAGACGCTTGGAGAAAGTGAACAGATTTGCAGACGAACAGCGAGGCTTCATCCGTTCGGATGGCATTGCCCAGAACACGTTTTTGCTCGATTTCGTTCTTCAGCATGCCTCCGAGCGGGTGAGGCAGACCTTCGTAGTCTCGCTAGATGTAAGGAAAGCATTCGATTCCATAAGACATGACGCCGTCCTAGGAGCTCTGGCAAAACGTAACATTGATCCTGACTTTTTGGAGTTTGTTCGACTTCAATACACCAACTCTACAACCACATTTGCCTCTTTTTCCGGCCATCTATTCAAACCAACATGTGGGGTCAGACAGGGCTGTCCCCTGTCCCCGATACTGTTCAATCTGACTCTGGATTACGTCCTTGACGAATTAAAGAAAGAACCAGTTGGAGTGACTGTTGATGACCTTAAGCTCAACGTAGCAGCCTATGCTGATGACATCACCTTGTTTTCATCTACCGCCCCTGGCCTCCAACATCTACTGGATAGGGCAGGCAATCTTTTACGTCCGTTTAATCTTAATATCAACACGCAGAAATCCTTTACTATTTCCATTTCAGCTGACACCAAAAATAAGAAGACCAAAGTAGCTAGTAACTCATTCTCTTTATTTGGCCTCACCCTCCCGGTGCTCAAAATTACAGACACCTTTAAATATTTGGGCGTCTTTTTCTCGGCAAAAGGGCTCTTGGCAGCGTATGCCGCTCCAGCCCTAAACAAATACATTAAATTTTTAAAATCAGCTCCTCTTAAACCACAACAGAGACTTTTTATACTCCGTACACATCTAATACCTAAGCTCTTTCACCAGTTGGTTCTGAGCTCCGTTAGGGCCGGGCGACTCTCCAAACTTGATTCTTCAATCCGCGCATTCGTCAGGCAGGTACTATACCTTCCGGGCGACTGCCCCAACGCCTACATATATTCGTCAGTTGCGGATGGTGGGCTTGGTGTGCCGTGCCTCCGGGTCGTGGTTCCTTCTTGGCGGCTCTCGCGGCTGGGTCGTCTTCGGACGGTCCTGTCCGGGAGCAGCCTTGGGGGAGCCGCCGGGGCATACTTGCAGCGGCTGCAGGATAGGGTGAGGAGCGTCAACATATCTTCAGACGCCTCCACATACCACTCAAACAACCTATATCGGTCGGCTGATGGGGCGCCACTTTGCTCTAGCCGGGCGGTCCCCCGTCAGCATGACTGGGTAAATAACCCTAATAAATTTCTTTCCGGGAGGGATTTTATAAACCTAATTAAGACTAGAACCAATTGCCTGCCAACAGCCTCACGTTGTGCCAGGGGCCGGCCTAAAAAGGACCGGATGTGCCGTGCCGGGTGCCATAAGAGGGAAACTCTGAATCATATATCACAATGCTGTCCCCGCACCCATCACAAACGTATTGCCCGCCATGATGCAGTCCTAGCCTACCTGACAAGAAGCCACCGCCAAAGAGGGTATGAAGTAATTGAAGAGCCGATTTATGATACTCCTACTGGCAAGAGAAAACCGGATATCGTCGCCATCTTGGGTGATAAAATTTATGTTGTTGATGCCCAGGTGGTTGGCGATCCGGTTGATCTTGCCAGGGCTCATCAAAGGAAGCTGACGTACTACGCCGGAAATGCTACTCTGGGCCGTGACTTCCTACTACAACACCAGAAAACCGAGATCTTCTTCTCCTCCCTGACGCTCAATTATAGAGGGATCTGGTGCGAGAGGTCCAAAGTCGACTTAGTAGACCGTTGGAAGATGCTGTCCCCCAGAGACGTCCCGGTCGTATCAACTAGAGCCCTCATTGAAACCTTTGCCTGCTTCACTGCCTTCAACAAATCCACCTTCCGCTCCGGAACCAGGCCTTGACGCCCCCCCCACTGGAATACCTGCATGGAATAACAACAATTAAATGACTCCCCGGAGTTGTTTCTCCAACAAGTCTTCAGCTTGTTAAAATATATAAGTGTTTGTTTTTAATTTTTGATTTTCTTTGTGTGTCGGTTGCTATGTATGTAAGGTTTAGCGGTTTTCCTCAAACCGCCAATGTATCTTCTATAGGATTGAATAAGGAATGGGTTCAATCGATTTTAGATGCAGCAACTTAGTTGGACATAGTTATATTTATTGCTTCAAATTGCCTTTGTCCAAGACGAATAACGAGTTCATTATTTCGTTTTCCACACTTGAAGACGTTTTCGTTAGTTGACGGATGCATTTTAAATTTTGACATAGCCTGTATTATTAAAGGATCATTTTCAGAAGACGAGTCCGAAACAATAAATGTTGACCTACTCAGTTTAAAGAAGTTCAGTTTTTGTACTCATGAATAAATAAATATAAATACAAAAAACTAAAACAGAACAGCTTGCCAAAAGTGCAGAAGTTAAAATAAAAAAAGAGCGAAACAAAATCAATAAACCAAACTTTGACAGCACTTCTATAGAGAAAACCAAAAATCAAATTCCACCGACTAATCGTATTTTTCAACAATTAATTTCGTATAAAATAAAAAATAAAATTTTATCTGCACGGGCATCTCCAAAAATCAGCTTTTAATAACGTGTTGCCATCACGTTAACAAAACCTCCGATTAAAAAAAAATATATATTAATTTCTAGCGCAAATAAAACCTAGAAAAATGTAATTTTGAGCGAGTGATTATATGACATGAAATAAATAGGAAATGTGATTTTTTTAACAAATGCAAGACGAAGTTTTTTATAATCGTTTGCAATATCAAAATTACTAACTCAATTAAAGAATTAAAATAATTAAAAATGCAAAATAAACCTATATTACAAAATGCGAATTAAAACTAAAAAAGAATTTTTTTTAAAAAAAGTATCAAAAGATAATTTTCTGTGCGCGAGATTAATTATTTAAAAGCAAGAAATCCGAAACAAACTGGAAGATGACGTCATTTCATAGAAACGACGAACAAAGAGCAATTGATAACAAATTGAAGGAAAATATAATAAACTCTTAATTATTTCTGTTGAAGTCAAAAAAAAATGCCTGCTTTTATGTTCTTTATAAGTTTTTAAACAATAAGACATGATTTTTAATGGTTACTTTTGCTTATATGAAGAAAATACATAGTGCAAACCAAAAATTCGCCTTCATGAATGTAATGAATCGCCGCTTTTAATGAATCATGCCGAAATAAAAACGCATCGGCTTTCACAGAAGCATACGTAATAATAAAGCTATACTGTAAAAGCAGGTCATCCTTTTGAAAACTCATCCGCTTTCAAAAAAGCATAAGTTATAATTAATAAAGCCATTCTAGTAAAAACAGGTAAAAATATTTTTCCCATATTATTTAAGACACATATGGCTTAATATTTACAAGATATACTCTATGATCGGAGCCCAAAAGATAATTTGTAAACTTTTTGTAATAGACATTTATCTCTTAACAAATGGTCTGAATGAAATATGTAATTATATTCTTAGTACATTGAGGTAAAAAATGCTAATGAATTACGACTTTTAAATTTTTATATATATAATCTAACCTGAGATTCATAATTAACAAAATATTCTTGAAACATTGAGACCTTAAATATAAAAAAAATGGCACTCCAATCAACTAAATTAATCACTAAAGCTGATTGAGTTATGAAAATTTCAATATCACTATTCGATAAAAACTGGCGATGTTAGATCACTTTATCGCCCATCTTAAAGAAGCCAATAAAGGTTTTTTAAGAGTAATTGGCATAAATTATGAAAATGTTAATTGTTCTAATCTTTCAATATTCAGAACTGAATAAATCATCCAGATCTGATCACAGAAGATATTGAAATAAAAAGAATATTTTCCAGAATATTAATCTATAAGATCAAAGGAATGTTTAAAATTTCATAATTTTTTGTAGTATATTGATATTTTAAGACATGCTTGGATTGAGTAAGTCTTTATATTAACTGCAGTTTTATCATTTTCACTTTAATTTATAACTTAAATTTACGGACGATGATAGAAAATTAGAGAGAGGTGCGGAGCTCATAGATCAGGATTGCTTAAGACCTGCATAATAGTACAAGCGAATCATACGAATATCGTAGTTTGGAGCCTAAAAATATTTTGCCGAAAAATCTATTATGAGACGAAGTTATATAAAAAAAATTACTTGAACCTTTTAGCGAACATTAAAACTGTTGAACCGGTTGGTCATCAAAGGCGGCTAGTCTAAAATAAAAATAAAATTTTATCCACACGGGCATCTCAAAAAATTAGCTTTAAATAACTTGTCATCACATTTACAAAAAACTCTAATTAAAAAATAAGTTAATTACTAACGCAAATAAAACCTACAAAAATGTAATTTTCAACAAGAAATATATGAAATGAATGAATAAACTTTTATATGAAATGATATAAATGTGATATTTTTTAAACAATAAATACAAGACAAAGTTTTCTATGAGACAATTAAAATAAATAAAAAATATAATTTAACTTGCACAAGCACATGGTACTTCAATGAGGAAAATATTAGCTTTTATTAACGTGTTGTCATCATATTGAAAAAAGCTCAAATTTAAAAAGTAAATCATTTATGGAATTTTAAATATATTGAGTAAATAATTTAAAAAATAAAACATTTTAAAAAATTAAAATCCTCTATTGCAAATTTTAAATTATTATATGAGAGCCTTATCATTTCAAAGTTATTTTTTATCTGAATTAATTTAAATCATTAAGCAGTTTTAACAGATTTGAAACAATCACGTGACCATCAGATTTCGTCTGAGTCAATATTTAAAAAACTGCTTTTTTTTATCTCTCTTTTTTCCCCCCGAAAATACGATTTAAAATGATTTGAAATGGTCATGTGAATATATTATTGTACAAACTTTAATTTTCAGAAAAGCAGTGTAAAAGCAGGTGCTTAGTACTGAAAACACTACTGTTTTCTTTCTCTCCATCTAAAAATTTTCTAAGCATCAAAACTTTGTTTTACTCACTAGAAAATTAAAAATGAAAGATTTAAATAAAATTGTGTTCTAACATTTACAGTATTTTGAGAAATACAATGTGTCAGAAGGCGCTTATAGTGTCATTAAAGAATAAATATGTCACATATTACAAAAGTGTGATAGTTAAAACTGAAAGAGAATTCAAAAAAATAAAAAGCCAAATGTTAATTTTCGGGGTGCGAGATTAATTATTTAAAAGCAAGAAATCGTAAACAAACTGGAAGATGACGTCATTTCATAGCAACGACAAACAAAAAGCAATTAATAATAAGGTGAACTAAAATATAATAAACTCTTAATTATTTCTGTTGAAGCAAAAAAAATCCAGCTTTTATGTTCTTTTTAAGTTTTAAAACAATAAGACGGAACAATATATGGAGAAAATACATAGTGCAAACCCAAAATTCGCCTTCCTGAATGCAATGAATCCTGCTGAAATAAAAACTCATCTGCTTTCACAGAAGCATATGTAATAATAAACCTATACTGGTAAAAGCAGTTAAACCTTTTGAAAATGCATCTGCTTTCAAAGAAGTATACATAATAATTAATAATGCAATATTGGTAAAAGCAGGTAAAAATATTTTTTCCCTGTATATTTTGGTGACATCAAAACCTCCTAACCAAAACAATATCATATTCTCACATGAAAAAAAAATGAATCAACTGTCATTCCAAATGAAACATATAAAAATGTAATTTTCAGCATGTGTCTGCTTCAAATGAAGCAAATATAAAATATGATATTTTTGAAAAGTAAATGCAAGGAAATGCTTTCTAAGATATTTTGCAATACATATAGAAACTTCATTTACTTTTACTTTTGCTTTCATAATTATTCTTCGATAACTTCCCTTCTATTTCCTATTTAAAACCATTGTGTGTGAATAAATTTTCCAATAATAAGCTTAATCTGTTGAACAAAAGGTTGATTATACATGTCTCACATGGAAAAATGTTTAAATCATAAAATTTATTAGAGTTTTAAATAATGAAGTATCTTTCCTAGAAGCTTAATACATTTCCTTCAGAAATAACTAAACAAAATTAAAATGTTTTGTTAATTATTTCTTATAGTCTCCTTACAAGCTTTACTTCAAATATTAGAATAAATCTAATCAATATAAAGTCATACATCCTTTAATTTAAATGGAATGAAACTTTCCATAATTTTTCCCCTAATTATAAATTGACTTAAGCAAAGCATGACAATAATAATATTAAGAAAAAGGAGTATTAAATTATTTGCTTATGATTTATTTATAAAGCTGAACACAATAAATATTTTCATAAATCATACACATAAGAATATCATACCTCAAAATGTATCCATGTGTAGTTACGCAGATTCAAACGTCTAAAATCGTCAAAAGAAACTTCTGGCATGCCTCTAGAATTAATATAATATATGATTGATTCAGTACAATGCAAGAAAGGATCTGGAATATGAATGTGGATTTTATAGGAATAACAACTTACCTATTTGAATGTACAATAGTCCTAGTTTTATTTGAAATACTGATCAAAACTGTTGAAACAGGACTTTCATGCTCATAAAATCGACAGTTATCAATTCGTATACCAGAGTCTTCGAAATTCTTTTTCATGTATCTAAATATTAGAAATTTTACAAAAATAAATTGCATTATGACATACTTGTTTTATTGTTCATTAATTATTTTCCTCGCTAATAAAGGGGGATGGGATCCTATTTCTTAAAGCACTTTAAAATCCCTTACGATAAAGATTTAAACTTAAATTAGGTTTTAGGAGATTATTTGCATAATAAGTACCATTCTACAACACAAAATTGATAAAGGAAAAATACAACACATTGTGGATAAGTTTTTATAGAAATTGAAGTGAAATTTCTTCTAAAGAATGAAATAAGAAAGTATAATGTCTAGTTTTACACTTTATCAGAAAATACCATCTTATCAATATAATTACAAACCATTAAACATGGGGGGGGGGAGAGGAACTACACATAGGTTTGTTTGTTTTTTTAAATATATAACCAAGATTTTCAAAAATGATACTTAAAATGCAAAATGTGAAAAGTATAACATTTGTTAGAGATATTTTATGGCTAAGTGTCAAGTACATTCCATGCATTCAATAATTTTTAATATAGTATTAATAACACAAACAACCACTATATTGACAAGCAATACAAACATATAATATTAGTAACATAATAATGGTAAGTATTATTTTAATCCGTAAAAAATAATATCAAAATATCTTACTAAATAATAAGAATTACATATTTCAAAATTACTTATTCCACTCATATGAATAAATGCCGATCTAAATAATTCTTCTCGCAACGAAAGTCCATTCTTTCACATTCACATATTTGCAATTTTGATCGACATCAACTCTCAACATTACTGTTATCATGAAAAAAGTTATTATTATCTTTGATGATATGGTACCATTACAAAGTTTTGAGTTGAGAGTAGATTAAATCAAATTTTTGAAAAGTGAAAACCAATTTTTATGAAAGTTAATTAGAGTTGCTTTTAAGTGCATTCTTCAACTTATTACTCTTCTTATTATAATTAATAATTCCAAAAAAAGTCACCATACTCTTGAAAGAAAACTTTCCCTGGTTGTTATTACTAAGATTGTTTCGATGATATTAAAATTTGGCTGTAGTGAAATGAATGCACCACTGGTCAAACATGATAGACACTAAGCGTTCTTATTAGAAATTCCTTTTGTGTTTCAGGTATGTTCATAAATTTCTCTCATTTTTTGAGATCTACAAAATTCTTTGATTATTCCCTAATATTCTTGATTTCCTGGTTCAGCTACTACCTAGCAATATACATTTTGACTACAGGCAAGAAAATGTATAGTTTAATTTTTTTGTATTGTAAACTCCAAAACTGTGACACAGATCATTTGGAGCATTTCAATAAGGATGTAATCATAACATGATAAGGATGATATGTGATGATTAGTTAAATATGTGGCATTAGTTAGAATAAAATAATGGTAAATTTTCTATACTGACTCTTAATGATCTGTTATTTTATGAAATAATTTAATTTTTTAAGACACATGAAATAAATTATAATTGAAATGAATATGAAGAAACGGACTGAAATAATTAGACGAAATTATCAAAGATAATATAATCAAATGTGATAGTTAAAACCAGAGATTAAAGATATCTTATAACTAATGGTTTGCAACAGAATGATTGTTTTCGCTTAGAATTAAATGCTTCAGCAGATTAGAATTAGAATGCAAAACAATGATAAATTATTTTATCAAATAATTATTACACTATGTTAAATAATTATTCTAAAGAAATAAAGAAATCATTCATATAAAATATTTTGTATTAAAACTTAAGTCAAGTCAATGTTTATTTTTTATTTTATTTTTTTAATGAATATAGGCAAATTTTGTTGTAAACTGTAAGCTGATTTTTTTTTTTTTTTTCTTTTTCACATCAAATATGCTCTTCTATATTTAGGATCCTTAATCATTTGAATATATTCATTTTCAAAATTGTAAATGTTCCACATTTTATATTCAGTTTTAACATGATTATAAAGGAAACAAAGTTAACTTTGAAAAAATTCAAATGAAGACAAACTTAAATTTTCTTCCATGCAGTTCATCAAAATACTATTCACTATTATTTCACCTTATTCATTGAGATTTATTATATAAATAGCAATTAACACTTATTGTGTATTTAAGCACTCAATTAAAAAAATATTCACTTAGATTGTCATTAATAATTCCATATATTAACTTGGTTGTTTATAAAACAATTTGTATTAATACAGAAATAAAAATTGGTAGAAAAAAATAAAATTCTAAAAGCAATGTAAAAATGCGATATTTGTTACTTTGATGGCCATTGTTGTACTAAGCGATTTTCATATTTCACAAAGTTCCATCTAACATAAAATGTAAATATTTCAACTAAACAGTTACATTATGGTTTCATTTGTTGGTGATTTCATTCAAATAATTTCAACTAAAGATATTTTTAATTTTTTGGCAACTTGTTATATGAGTTGTAAATATCAAGTACTAAATCTTGATTTCTATGGTTTTTTTTTTTAAATCTGATTATTGCTACTGCAAGAAGCAAATGGCACTACAAACACAGTTACTTACTAAATTTGATACGAATATACTTTACCATGCAATAAAAATTAATATTGTTTAAATGTTTATTCAAAATAGCAGAACAAGATCATCATTTTAACATTGTAGATTTTTTATATATCATTAACAATGATCCTGTAAATAATGAATAGCAATTTTTATCTGTTGAAAATAAACACACAGATAGAATTTATGTATTATCGACTGTACTTCCAAAAACAGTTTTTGAAGTGCCAGGAGGCAGTGAAAAATCCTCAAATATTGTAGAATTTGTCCAAATTTCTTTAGCAATTTTTCACTGCTGCCCGTCTAACAAAAAAGTAGGCAGTTTATCTACTTTTTACATAAGTCGGGATCATTCTAATAAAAATTTTTAAAAAAATGATAAAAGTATAAATTACAACAGAAAAAAATTTGCAATTATATAATGGGGAAAAAAACTATGCCATCTCCACAATAGTAAAGATTTTAAAATGTATCATTGAACAACTAACATTTAAAAAAAATGCAAATAAAATATTTTTATAGTACATAAAACATTTTATACTTACTGCCCTCCAATATCATTACTCAATGCACCCAAGAATTCACATGGGAAATTAAATTGAGCAAATAGGGTACAATTGTTTGAAGCATTACCACCACGTTGCCATTTATGGAACAGACACCTGTAAAAAAAAAAAATAATAATAACAATAATATATTCAATAATAATTTTTTTAGGAGTTGCAGACTTTTGATAAAAAAGATACTATAAAATAAAAACAAAAACAATCTTTATAGTTATCACCTAAAAACATTTCTGATACACTTTCAAACTGGCAGAAACATTAAGAAAATATAGAAATATTGTGGATGCCCTCGAATTGCAATTCTTCTAAACGACATCCACCATACTTCCAATTTTCTCAATCACAAACCAAAACAGAAGTTTGGTTTTTAAAATGCTTAATCTTGGTTTTAATATCTTGAATCTTCATAAGGAGAGAATATTCTTTGAATAAGCCTCTTTCAAGGGAAAAGGTTATTTCAATTTTGAGGATATTTAGATAACTTATACAAATTGCTTGCATATAGTTTCTTATCACTCAATTTTTTGAAGTTATTTTATTAATGAAATAGTTTCCTGAAATGTAATGAATAACTATAACAGAAATATTTTATTAAGTCAATTATTAAAGAAAAAAATACTTAAAAACTACATATTTGAATAAAACAAAATTATTAGTTATTATTATTGGTTGATTGTATGTCAGTCAAACTGTATGTTAAAAGCATTAAACATATTAATCTAACAATTTCATTCAGCAACCTTTTACAATTAACATTGTAAGATTGTTAAATTAACATTGTAAGACTGTCACATTAAAGTTTCCATATTTAAAAAAAATCTAAATATCAATAGCTTCTTCTACTATTAGTTGCTGCCAAAATAATAGAAAAGTAACCTTTTATTTACAGATAAAATTATTAGTCCTTGTGATCACATTATTATTCAACAATACTGACATTTGTTCCAATGTGACATTTATAATATAGCTGCATTTACAACTAATGTGAAACCAATTAAAATGTCCAGTTCAGCTTTTCGTTCTAAAACTGCATTACATGTATTCGTAATAATGTTCGAAAATCCCTTAAATTATTCGTTAAATAATAAACTAATAAGCTATCAATTTCATATTGGAATAAGGGAAAATAGGATTTTTACCTTTCATCGCTATCTTCTTGCGGATATGTATTGGAAAACATAACGATATCTAAACAACATAATCCAACGCATAATACTCTATCTCCTACTTGTGACATTATACTAAAATATTAAATACTATGATTCACAAAATAAAAGTTAATTTATAGAAATAAATATAATCCAATTACATATCTTCCTTCACACACCCTATTAGTCTTTCAAATTTTGTTACGTGCTTTACTATCTGTATAGTGAAGCCACAGTGATTGAAGTTTTGTTTATTCAAGATCGGCAATGCAGTTCTGAACTGCAATATGAATATAATATGCGGCAATGCAGTTCTGAATATTCCGAGTTCAGATCCGATTATCGATTTGGGATCGGGATCGGAATTGTTCTGCTTGAGTCGGAAGGCGGGAATTTTTTTTTCGTGCGTTCGAAAGCGTTTTTTTGTGCTGATTTTTTTGAAGCAAAAAGTGTTTGTTCTTATTTTCTTTGTTTATTTGAAGTTCTTTTTTCAACTGGAGGCAGACATAGGACTTTAAAATAAGGTGAGACCTGTCCATTTCTTTTCGCCTGTTTTTGAAATTTTGTAAATCTGAGCCATTCAAAGATTTTTGCCGTAGAAGAAGATGCTAGTTCCTATTCTGTAAGCACGATGCAATCCTTAATGTCAGAAAAGTTCTTTAAGTGTGGTAAATCCACAAAAGAACTGGTTTGATGCCTTGGGCAGAGTGCATATGAAGAAATTAACAATGTAATGACAAATGGAGATCCTAAATCAAGAATTCCCCAAATGAACCCGTTTACGCTACAAAGCTTTATAAAAGAGAAAATAAATCGGCATACAAATATAGTAAACATGAAATTTACCCGCAAAGGGAAAATCATGTTTACAACACATGATCCTGTTTATGCAGCACAGCTACTTATTAGATATATTATTAAACATTCCAGTTACGACAGACATCATATGGGAAAATATAACCTCTCGCTTTCTCCTATTTGATATCCCCACAAAAGTCTCACTTCTAGAAGTTGCCGAGGAATTAAGAAATAATAATAAAGTATAAATTTTAGAAATTAGGTGATTCCTAAAACAAAATGATTCTCGGTAAACATCATCCATCTGTAGCGTCAGCCTTATAAACTAGATAATATCCTTCGAGCTGAAGGGTCCCTTTTGTTTGATCGGTATGATAATCGGCTACAGGTCCAAACATCGCAGATTCGTACCACGACCTTCAACCCTACACATCCTTATCACGAAACTAGGAACACGCTTGCCAATGGACATTAAGATTTGGTTCCCAAATCAAAAAGTGCACCTTCTCATTGACAATCCACGACAATGTACAAATTGTTACAGTTTCATGCACCCTTCAAGGGTATGTGAAAATCAAAAGATTTGTCATCTGTTTGGCGACACTCATGCAGGTGCCTGTCAATCACAACAAAAATACTTAAACTGTAAAGGTGAGCATTCAACCACATCGAGAGGATGTTCATTTCTTATTAAATAAAAGGAAATCTTAGTGCTAAAATGTAAAAATCCTATTACAACAGCTGAAGCTAGACGTATCTATATTCAGTTTTGAAAATCTAGCTACGCAGTAGCTGTGAAAATAAATACAACTATAAAAAAAAATTCGAAGAAATAATAAGTGAAAAAATGGAAAATATGCTCAATAAAATGAATAAAAAGATTGACTTAATTATTCAAACAATTCAACTCAAAATGGAAGAGCATATAAGCTCCATTCTCGGCATGTTCGAAAAATTGGTTGAAACATTGTCGCGTAACGTAACAGAAATGAATAATCTTGGAAGCGAAAATCTTTCCCCATCAAGAAAGAAAAAAGCTTTAGAGAAGTTTGAAAAGTATCTGCTTCTCCAATGCAACTGGATACAAGTGCTTTTGGCTAGTTCTTGGTTTCTCAGTTTTCCCCCTTTTTCTTCTTCCTTTTTCTTTTGTGTGTCATTTTCCTTTTTATTTTTCACTGTTTTTTGTTGTTGTTGTTGATTTTCTCCATTTCAATGTCTTTTGTTCAATTTGCCACTTGTTTTAGCTTGAATACCTTTTGCTTTTCGTCCTTTGCATCCTAAAATGGGTGCTGTTTCTTTTTTTTCCTTTAAACTGTCTTTGTAAATGACCTTTCTACAATGGAATTGTAGAAGAATTAAAGGGAAAAAACTGTGGTTTTTAATTCCTCCTTTTTCTACCTCTTCCTTTTGGATCTTTCAAGAGACTTTTCTTTCTGAAACTGACTTTTTTTCCCATCCGAACCAAATTATTTTTTCCGCACACACAGAAAAAATAGACCGGGTTCTGTTCTGCTAATTGGTATTCCTGATAACATGTCCGGAAAAATTATTCTGAGCAATATTACAGAAGATTTTAACTTAGAATTTTTGGCAGTCGAAGTACAGTTCCAGAACACCAAATTTAGCATTATTAATTTATATGCTCCACAAGGTTTTGATATTAATTAAGCAAAATATTTCTTTGGTTCTTTAACTCTACCTACTTTCATCTTCGGTGATTTTAATTTGCACCACACTCTCTGGGGAGCAACGCGTTCATCGGCTCTGAGTTATGATTTCGTTGATTGGCTAACTTATTCACATTTCATAATTCTCAATACAACTATTCCCACGCACAGTTCTTTAAGAACTCAAACTATCTTAGATCTTACTCTCTGTTCATCTAATATTCATAATCAAACTTCTTGTTATGCAATGAATTCCATTTCGATAGCGATCCCAACCCGATTGTTATTTCCTGGTCGGGTATAGAAAATGTTAGTCGCAACTTAAAAACAATTAATTAGACAAGGATCATACAATAAATTTTTAATAATGCCACAATATTTTTTAATAATGCTAACCAATGTTCCATTGAAGAAATTACAGTGAACGCAACTAAGATAATAACCCAAAATACCTCATTTAAACTATTGTCGCATAAGCCTTAACCTACTTGGTGGAATGTTTCTTACCATAATTATGAAAAGCTCAACAAGTACTTTCGGGAAAAGCTATCAGAAAAAAATTTGAATTAGACTAGGTGAAACACAAAAACTTCGTTTTCACGTTTAAAAAAAGTTAAAAGAGAATATTGGTAAAAAAAATTTCACAATATCTCGTAATCCAAAAATTTTCTTTAAAATTATAAATAAATTCAATCACACAAATCCAAATTTTAAGCATAACAACATTATTATAGAAAACAGTCGATATACAGAGTGGTTCAAATCAATGTGTTTAAACTTACATGGTAGATCAGTCATACAACAAGGATCAAAAATCACATAGGAAAAGGGCTGTGCAACTGCGATCCGGAGCCGATACAGGGTGTTTAAAATAATACATAACATAAAGAGAAGAAACGAAACCATTAAAGATCGTTTTATTTTTAATGACTCACTCACATGCGACTAATGTTGAGCTTACAGGAAATTCTCAAAGTTTTTTCCAGATGCATGGAGACACGCCTGGCATATATGTTGCATGGAACGGCGCACCTTCTCAAAAATACCAGGTGTATCTCGAACACTTCCTGCTGCCAGAACGATCCTTCCTACCAAGTCTTCCGGGGTTCCTACAAGTGTTTCATAGACAAGGCCTTTTAAAAATCCCCATAAGAAAAACTCCAGGGGAGACAGTTCTGGTGGTTATGGTGGCCATGCAATCGGTCCAACGCTACCAATACAGCCGCCAGGAAAAGTAGCCGGCAAATGTACTCTGACGTCTGTGCTGAAATGTGCAGGAGCTCCGCCATGTTGAAATCGAATGCGTCGACGTATAGGCAGCGGAACATCATTCAGCATTTCTGGCAGAACCTCTTGCAAGAATGTTAGATAATTGGAACCGTTAAGCCTTTCTAGGAGAATGTATGGACCAAGTAAACAGTCTCCTACAATGCCAGCCCACACGTTAACGGAACATTTTCGTTGTGCGCCATGCGGACTATAGCATGAGGGTTTTCATCCGCCCACGTATGCAGGTTGTGAAAGTTCATCACACCCTCTAATGAGAATACAGCCTCATCCGTGTAGAGAACACTTGCTGTGAAGTTACGGTCTGCAGCATTTTCTTGCAAAAACTACCGCGCAAAATTCATACGTTTGTTGTAGTCTCCCAGTTCCAGTACCTGGACGCGTTGAAAAGGATAAGGATGTAGTCCTTCGTCGTGTACAATGCGCCAAACGGTTTGGGGAATATGGGTCTCTCGGGATAGAACTCGTGTACTTGTTGAAGGATTACGGTCCTTTTCTTGGAGAACCCTTTCTTCAGCATCAACTGTCCAAGTTGTTCGTTGGCGACCAGTATCCAGCTTGTGCACGTCAAACGAGCCGGTTTTACACAATCGTCGATGCAGAGTGGCAAAGAATGAGCGGCTAGGCACATTTCTACCAGAATATTTCGCACTATACATTCACACAGACCATTACAAATGGCCATGCCGTAAATTAAGTGCATGTCAATCTTTTCGCGGTGTTTGTCAGTAGTCATGTTACGTCCAACACATCCACAGCTCGATTGAAGACAATCTCCGTTTGCTCAGATCGTGTTTCTATCGCCACGCCCTCTCGTGGCTCTAGCTAACCTCTACAGGCGTTTGCGATACTATGTTCGTATGCGATTTTTTATCTTTGTTGTATGACTGATCTACCATGTAAGTTTGTCCACGTTGTTTTGAATCCCCCTGTATATGCGATTCTGCACACCAGAGTGAATTATTTGCAAAGACATTTTATAATCAAAATACAAATATTGAACCTATTTCCTTGGATTTCACTGGAATAAATTCCTTTCTCAATAGCAAATTCGAAATTTGGGAACTTAAGAGTGCAATCTACAAAACTAAAAATTCTTCTCCTGGAGCTAACAACATTCCGGCCATCTGGTTCAAAAATCTCAACAACGACCAACTTCAAATTAATTTGAAATTATATTAACATCCATTTGATTTAACTGACATCCCCAAACAATGGAAACACGCTATAATTATTCCGATTCCGAAACCTAACAAAGAGAAAACCAAAATTTCTTCCTATCAACCCATTGCTCTAATCTCAGGTTTTTTTTTTGCATAGTTTTTGAACGTATACTCAATTAACGCATTCCTAACTACTTAACTTGTAACAAAAAACTGCACAATAATTTACATGGTTTCATACCCTTCAGAGATATCCAAACTGCATTTTACAATATTCATGCAAAAATTACAGAAGCTTGCGAACAAAAAAATATATACTTCTTTGCAGTGAATCTTGATACAAAAAATGAATATGATTCGGTTCATATCGACAGCCTTATTTTTAAATGCTGACAGCTTAGTATAATAGGCAACATGTCAAAGTGGTTGTTCAAATTCGTGCAAGACAGAACAATCCAGATTCGTCGAAGCCATTCCATTTCTAGAAACAAGACTCTGAACAAAGGGCTACTTCAAGGCAGTGTTCTTTCACCAATTCTTTTTGTTATCTGTATAAATGATTTTCATGAAACCATAGAAGAGGTTGAATGTACTCTCTTTGCGGATAATTTCTTTGCCTTCTGCAGCCATCATTCCAGGGAAATCAGTATTAAAAAAATACAAAATACTATGGAAAACATATACAAGGGGTGCAATTATTGAGCTAGATGAGTGGTGCAATGAATGAACTAGAAATTGTTCTAGAAAAAAGTGCAATTACTGAATTGTCCAAAAAAAAATTACAAATTATCCACGCATCTCTTATGCGGGACACCCTTTAAAACGGAATGAAACGATTAAATTTCTTGGTATTTATTTTTCTAAAAAGAATCAAAACTTTGTTATCTTTAGAAATCTCAGAAATCATGCACTTAAAAAGATAAATGGTTCCAAAATATTCGCATAAAAAAACTATGGCTCCAGAACTAAAGAAATTATCAATATCACAAATAATAGTATTTTCCAGAGGCGGCGACAGCAGGGGGGCTAGGGGGCAATACCCCCCCCCCCCGTCGGCGAGATATATAGAGTTTCGTCAGCAAAAATGTTCACCATTTCAGGATGGTTGTAGAGAGCTATCATTATCGAATATGATTATTTAAAAACCTCCTTGAAATTCATATATTGTAAACAATTGAAATATCCAAATAATGGTTAAATTGTTTAGACTATATGTGGCAAAATATTCGATAAGGTGGTAGATCAATAATATGCCATATTTTCATAGACAATTTTTGATAGACCTAAAAATTGAAAATAATGGTTGTCGAACACATATGTTAAGCAGATTTTCAGTCGTTTCATTCAAATGTCGTTCATTCAGCTCATAATTTGTACTACTTTTGATAATATAACCGACAAAGGTGATAGGCTAATTTATTGACAATTTTTGATCAATCGACTATAAACTCAATGCGACGAATGTCGAAAAAGTCTGCAGATTTCCGACATTTGATTAAAAAGTCGTTCATTTAACTTATAATTTGTGCGTATTATGGCAATATATCCAACAAGTGAAGAGGATATCGCATTACAACATTATTTTTTTTAATGTTGTACAATGAACAAGGAAAGGAAGGGCCAGTATTTGAATTAAAAAAAGAATATAAATAATACTTGATTTTCTTTAATTAAATATAAAATTAACTATATTGAGTTATTTTGAAGCCAACTGAGAGATATTGTGCTTGCCCCCCCTGGCGTATTTGTCTTGCCTCCCCGTCGGCAAATTCCTGCCGCTGCTTCTCGTATTTTCAGCATATTTTTCTACGATTCCACCACAATCAACAGGTTTTCCGAAACACAGTTTAAAGCATGCAACTCGATTCAAACTATAGCTCTGAGAATTGCATTAGGCCTTCCAACATGGACCTCGAATGTTATACTTTTAAAAATAGCTTCTCAGGAAATTCTTTCAGAAAAAATCAAGCGACTAGCTTCCCAGTTTTTTATCAAGCAAATAGCTAATGGTGTACACTCTCCACTTCTAAAAGAACACTCCCAAAATAATCGGGAAATTAAATTAACCACCAAAGACAAAAAATGTACTTCCCTTATTCTCAAGAACTTTAATGCTTCTACCAACCAATTTATCATCTTGCCGGAAAACCCTATAACTAGCTCAAATAACTTTCAAATTTTTCTCACGGATTTTAAATTCCAAAATAAAAATCTATCTTTGATAGAAATTAATAGTTACTTTAATAAATGTATTCGGAATTCCTTTCCTGATCATTTTATTATTGCTACTGATGCATCCAAAACTCTCCAGCACACTTCTATTGCTGGTTTTTCTTCCAAACAAAAATTCATGTTTCTAGTCCGTCCAGTGAATTTCATTTTTACTTCTGAAAGTTTAGCCATTGCCGGAGCATTAGATGTTCTTGTTATTCCTGGAAAATATTGCTTGATTCTTATAGATAGCTTCTCTGCTCTTACATCGTTGAAGAACATTTTGATTCAGTTGACAAAAATTATCCAACGTATAGCATCCAAAGCTGAATCTTTAACCAAATGAAATCAAAAAATTTCCTTCCTGTGGGTACCTGGTCATTCGAATATAACCTGGGACGAGCTTGCAGATCGCTTAGCCAAAGAAGTTACAGAAAATACACCATGGATTGAATGGATCTCTCCTGAAGACATTATTTCAAGCCTCAAGAAAGAGACACATCAGACCACAATCAATAATTATAGAAACAATAAATATTCCATTTCCTTAGGTGACATCTTAAGCATTGAGACATTGTCTCCCTGGTCCAAAAATCGGAGATAAGATATTGTCTTGGCCAGACTAATCAGCAAAACAATTATAACACCGGGACTGTTAAATCGTTTTAACCTTCATAATGATCCTCTGTGACATGAATGTAATAGCGTAAATAATATTGAACACATAATTCCAACGCGCAAAAAGTATACATATTGTAGAGACAAATTGTGGACATTTTTTTGTTTCTCTGTGCTCACGTCGTTGTAGAATATTTCTCTCCAGTCTCCAAAAATTATCCAATGTATAGCATCCAAAATTGACACTCTAACGAAACTAAATAAAAATATAAATATATCCTTCCTGTGGGTTCCTGGACATTCGAATATAATCTGGAACGGGCCTGCAGATCGCTTAGCCAGTTACAGAAAATACTCCTTGGATTGAATGGAACTCTCCTGAACATGAAGAAAGTATCGCATCTTCGAGCATGAAGAAAGTATCGCATCTGATCACAATCGCTAATTATAGAAATAGTAAATACTTTCTTTCCTTAGGAGACGTCCCTAACATTGAGGCATTGTCTCCCCGGTCCAAAAATCGAAGAGAACATATCTTGGCCAAACTAATAAACCAAACAATTTTAACACCGGGAATGTTGAATTGTTTTTATCTTCATAATGATCCTCTTTGTCATGAATGTAATAGCATTAATGATATTGAACACATAATTCTCTTATGCAAAAAGTATACCTATTATAGAGATAAATTGTGGACTTTTCTCCAATTAGATAAACAAGATTTCTCCTTCAAAAATGTTCTGGTTAAAATAACTGCAAACAAGACCAATCTTCAAGTTTCTCTTCAAGCGTTGAAACATTTCAACATCTATTTATTTATTTATTTATTGTCACATTAAATTTCTCTGACTTATTGTGCCTCTTCTTTCCATTGGAACTTCTGGAAATCTTCTAAATCTCGTCAGCGGACTCACTGCAGCTGCAATCAACTGATTGAACAGACTTCATTAATTGTTAACTGACTGAAACGTTAATTTGTTTTTGTGTGTGCGCGCTCTCTCGCGTTTAATATATATTTTGTTCTAAGTATTTGAAACAGGGGATAACAGCAATTGTTGCTATAAATCCCAACACCTTATTTCTTTAAAATCCAAATTCCGATTATCGATTTTTTCAATGAAAGAAATAAAAAGAAACGTCCTTTGTTTCGTTGAGATAGTGATATCGCCGTGGACCTGGATTGGAATGAATAAAATGTTATTATAATTCATTCCTTGGAACAAAACAGTTTGAGGGAGACAAAAGTTTTCGTTTTTTCTGTTGGGAAAGGAAAGGAAGAGGACCAGAACGTCCATTCACTTTATATATATATATATATATATATATATATATATATATATATAATTAAAACCCAATTAATTTCCAAAGCTCTATCTTAATTTTGCCCATAGTAATATCATTCTAAAATATTCTCCTATTTCCTGATCCATTACACTCGTTCTAATTAATTCATTCATCAGTAGCTGTGTAAAATTGCTGAAACAGCTAAACGCCGGTTACTTTCTCACACTCCGTGGGAGAGAGGAAAATTGCTGACCTAAACAAAATACCTTTAAAAAGACCCGGGTGTTTCCCTTGCCTCCTAGGTGTCTGTCATGGAAATCCTCATTGAAATCTGATTTTAGAAGCAGTATAAAAAATATTTTTCCCTATCAAAGTGTTGGTATTTAAGACCAGGGATAATGATTCTACCCCCCTTTTTGTACACTTAGTTTTTTCGTCAATTCCGCGTTGTGTTGTTCTGTGTTTTGCACGACGCTTTCGCTTGTAAATAATGCCTGCTCCCGTGATGGAATAAAAAGAACTTAAAAATAGGATATTATATGATATTAAACATTATTTCACAATACAAATCATCATTGCGAGTATTGAACAATATTTTACAATATTTGTGTCTTACTAGGGAAAGAGGAATAATTTATAATCAAAACAATTTCTCCTCTCTAATAGAAAAAAATGATAATAAAATATAATATATTTAAAAAAGAAAAATTCAGAATATTAATGTCTTAAAAAATTGAAAAAAAAAACGACTTAAAATAATCCTAAACTTAAATTCATCGAACAATTAATCATATTTCGGCAGGGACAAAAATAAAACAACGCCCCCAAAACGACATTGATTGGTCCTGCAATATTTCAATTCAAACGTCTTTGTTTCCTAAACATAACAAGCACACTTATAATATACAATATTAAAACCTTAAAATAAATTCTGCGGGTTTTTTTTTTTTTTTTGACTTTTGAGAATGATTAAATTTGTCAGCAAATCAATGAAATTGAAATTTTATCTTTGGAATTATTAACAATTAAACCTTTTAAATAAGTGAAAGTATTGTGATAAAGAATAAGACATTTTATTGAGTATAAAACTAATCCCTATTGGTAGTTTGATTAGAAACCTAAAATGAAACTTTATCAATGAATGTGTCAGTAAATAAATTGTCTCCAGAAAATGAAAATTCATCAATGGAAAGTTTGCATTTAAATTAGCCCTGGCCGTATAATACAATACAAAATTGTTGCATGTCTTAGACGAAATTCTGAACACTGTAGCAAGTAGTTTAATATAATTCTAAGGACGGGAAGAACAAGATAATAATTATTCTGAAAAGAATTGATAATATTAAAAATTAACGAATAATATTAATCCATCGAAATATTAATAGAATTTATCTTATGAAACGTATGCAATTAATTATAATTTATTGTAATATTTATTTAAAAATAATTAAAATTTCAATAATAAAGACATTATTAATGTAATTTTGAGCAATAATTCCACTTCCCAGGTAGCATATCCTGTAGCATAATATTGTACAATAATGTTCGATATTGTACAATATGTACATGTTATTAAACAATATTGCGAATATTGATCAATATTGTACAATATTCGTGTGCTACTAGGGTAGGGTATCGGATCCTCGTCTATGGAATAGATCCTCAGTTCTGGAACCGTATTTACTGCTCAGAAAAGAACGGATCAGAGTAAATTTCGTTACTATTAAAGATTAAAATGAAATCTGCTATGCATATTTCATTGTCTCATGTCAGAACAAAATTTCTTGAACGGCCAATCACCACGTGCAAGTTAAATTATATTTCTATTCATTTCAATCGTTTCATTGAATGGGTCACTTTAGCATTGCCAACGATCCAAAAAACTTTGTTTTGCATTTATTGTTTAAAAAATTTATCACATTTCCTATTTATTTCATTCCATATAATCACATGCTCAAAATGACAATTTTCAAAGTTTTATTTGCTTTAGTCATTAACTTATTTTTCTTAATCGGAGCTTTTGTAAATGCAATGGCAACGAGCTATTAAAAACTGATTTTTTGAGATGCTCGTGCAGGTAATAAAATTTTTGTTTTTCCTCTACGGATTTTTGTTGATGCCAGAAAATCCCATTCCCAAAACAATATCATGTTCTGACATGATAAAAAATGACAAATAAAATGGGGGAAAAAAAACTTCACTTCGGGAAGAAAAAAGAGTAAAATATGTCGGAATTAATCTATGAAAATTGATCAACTTTTTCAAAGAAAAAAAAAATTCTACAAGCGCATGCGCAATAAGAATGTTGCACGTTGTTGTCCCGTCAGGAGCAGCATTTTTTAGCTTTTCTACTCATGGGGGCAGTGCATACCCACATTTATGCATGTAAAACTTTTTTAATAATTATTATTAATTTAGATTTGAGTAATAAACATGCTTGATGGGTCAGATTATTAACGTATTCCTCTATTTAATATCACTCCATATTCAAAATTATTCAAAAGATTCAAAAAATTTATTCAAAAGTCATCGAAAATATAAGCTGTTATTACATTCAAAACTTGTTCCTCATTACCTCATAATGAAAACTGACCGGGGCACTTCCCCGTTTCTCAGGAGAAATGCCAAAAATGAAACTCTCAATGTCCTACAGATCTAAGAAACTTAGCAAGTTATCTGGCAAATAACTGACCGAGGCTGACGCTTTAAAGAGTTTTGATTTTACTTTTTCAGCTACTGTATCAACTAAAGTACATAAAAATTAGAAAATTTCACCAAGAAAAGCAGGAAAGGGTACTTTTTCTCCTAGGGTACCTTAAAGACGGACTTGGTTTTCCAGCTCGTTAAGACTTCACCATGATTACTAAAGTCACTGCTCCCAATTACTCCTTATTCTCAATTACCTTGACTGATTCGATGTTTGAAAAAGTTCATTCTAATTTATACTGAATATATTAATACAGTTCTGGAATTATAAAGTTTCAAATTTTATAATTCCAGAACAATCAACCTAAAAAAATATCATGTTTTATTGACAGATCTATTTCGTAGCGGCTGTTGAAATGATCTGAAATCCATCTAATTAAAGTCCAAATTTCCAAATGTCTACTTGAGATTATTTTTTTTTGTTATTTTTTCAACTCTGTTTAGTTTGATTAAATTCTAGATTTTAAAGAGTTATTTTGGGAAGGACCAAATACTTTTGACGCATGATTGAGATCTACATCAATTCTCATTAATAGAAAGGATATTTGACTTTCAGAAAAATTGTAACATACCTTAAACTGGTGTACGAAACAAATTTTAGAAGGAATCGAGTCATAAATTTGCAATCCCTTTTGACTTTTTGACCACATAATCCATTTGATAAAAATTGAGTTCAGCTATTTGTACGAAGTTTCAACCAAATGACAAATTCATAAACCATATTCTGTTCTATTAAGTTGGAGAAAAATAATTATGCTTTTTTACTTTAAGAAATAAAGATCAATCATTAAATTATACTATCACTGATATACTTTTCACTTTATTCAATAACAGTTAACTAACTCTTTTGCAATTTTATTATCTGTATGCACAGAACTTCAGGCCTTTAACAAAAATTAAAGGAAAAGCCTGAACTAAAATATATTTCACATTACCATTATAATGTATTAACCATCATTATAATAATTAACATTATAAAATTATGAGTATTACTTTTACCTTTCAAAGAGTTTCATGAAGGCTTTAATAAATGATAATTTTATGGCTCCAAGTCCAGATATGGTGAGGATTCTAACATCACTTATCAACCAAGTTCCAATAATTTTTTTACTGGTTGTTAAAGATATGCATAATGTTAAGAAAGATTTGCATAAGAAGAAAAAGATTTTCAAAGATTCAACATTTCAGGAATTTTTATTATTATTTAATTTTCAGATTTTTATAGTAAACAATGAAAATAATTGAAAACAGACACAATATTTTGCAATTTCATCACCTAATGACATAATCTTCCTTTTGCAAAGTGGAATTGATATTTACTTCTGGATCTCTTCCGTTGATGTAATGGTAAAGGATCCTTTCATTTTTTGTTTTAAAAGTGGATTACTACCAAAACATTTAAAGTGTAAACGATATATTTGATTTGATGTTTTCCTTGAATTAATTTTCTTTTAATAAATATGGAATTCAAATATTGAACTTTTTAAAAAATATTAACATTTGGAAATGTCAGATGATTATTAAAAAAGAATTTTGAGCGTTTGTGAGATATGACGATCTGAATTATTTAAGATCATCATTTAGTTATTATAAACTTGAGTATGTCATTCAGTTAAAACTTTGGTCGTCTTTTAATGAAAAATAAGAGAAAAAAAGTAATTAATTGTTTCATATTAATTATCAGTACCATGAAATCTACGCATCTCTTTCTGATCATGAACATATTTTATTCTTTTGTAAAAAAAAAAAAAAAATTAAAAACTCTCTTTTTTCTCTTACACATAAGAATTGCAGACCTTAGGGAAAATTCTGAGCATTATGAGATTCAGATTTCCATTTTTTCAGATTTTCAGATTTTTTTTTAAATCAGAGTCCCGCAAATAAGAATCAAGATCCAATATTGAACTTTCTAGGAGGCTTTAAGTAATACAAACCTCTAGCTCCCTTTTTCTCTTAAAACTTTCAACGCCAAATATTTTTTTCATCGATTTTAATTTAAAATTTATTTAAGTACTTTTAAGTTCGCAATTTTGATTAAAAGAATTGACAAATGCTTTTTAAAAAGTTTCAATGCATCGAATATAAGAAAATAGCATAACTGAGCTTTAAAAGTAATTTTTAGCAAAATAGTTCTTAAAAAAAGAGAAAAATTTCTTAATACAAACTAAATAATATTTTATAATAGACTCGAGTTTTTTTTTTTTTTTTGATCATGTCAGAACATGGTGCTATTCTTGGGATGAGGTTTTTGGCATCAACAAAAATCCGTAAACAAAAAAAAAAAAAAAAAAAAAAAAAAAAAAAAAACAACGTTAGGCGAAAAATAAAAATTTAATTATCTGCACGAGCATCTCAAAAAATCAGCTTTTAATAACGCTTTGCCGTTGCATTTACAAAAGCACTGATTAACAAAACACAATTTAATGACTACAGCAAATAAAACCTAGAAAAATTTCATTTTGAACTCGTAATTATATGAAATAAATATTAAAGTGGATTGTTTTAAAAAACAATAAAGGCGAAACAACATTTTTTTTATCCTTTGCAATACTAAAGTGACTCATTCAATGAAACAATTAAAATAATAAAAATGTAAATTAACGTGCATTTGCACGTGGTGCTTCAATGAGGGTTCAATGGAATGAGGTTTTTGGCGTCAACAAAAATGCGTGGGCAAGGAATTGAAATTTTAAATTTCAACTGACTCAAAACTAGGTCTTAGAAGACTCAAAAATATTGGTAAAGGGCTGCGATTTCGAAACAAAGACCTTTTCAATCTCCAGTTTAATATCCAATTTGCCACTTTTTGTTGAGATGATTTTTTTCAGCTTTTTTAACTTTATGAAAGCTTTTTTCAAACTTGAATAAAAATCTTTTTAAAAAATAGTTTAAACTGTTTGATTAATCCATGCGTTTGCAAAATCTGCTACTTTTGGTTGAGATTTTTTCTTCAAACATTAATAAAAATGTTTTTAAAAGTAGATTAGATTGTTCAATTAAGTAAAACGTTTTCAATGATTGGCCGTTCAAGAAATGATGTTCTGGCATGATAAATTGAAATATGCATAGCAGATTTCATTTTAATCTTTATTTATATTTTGAAGTTACCCAGTTCATGTGCTTTCAAGTAAGCCTTCTAGGAATAAGTTCGGTTCAACATCAGGGCCTGACTAAGGCAGTGGCATACGGGGCAGTTGCCCCGGGCCCCCACTTAATTGGGAGCCCCCAACGTATGTAAATATTATTTTATGTTTCCTCCTCTAAAGAATCTTCTTCATAACTAAAGTAGTGAAGTAGAGGGAAGGTTCCAAAAAAGTTTTTGGCCCTGGCCCCAACTTGGCTAAGCCAGGCCCTGCTCAACGTTAGATACAAACCTACAAATGTAGTATAAATATAGTAAATTAAATTAAAATTCATTTGTTTCTAAGCATGTCGGAGTTACCATTACAAACAGACTGACAGACATTCAAAAAATGCCCTTTCTGAAACCATTCAATAAAAATTTATCAATGTAACAAAATCAATTTTTTTTTTTTGCCAATTACAGTTTTTTTACTTCATATAGTTCGGAAATCAGAAAGTCAAAAAAAAAAATGAAATATGATAGAAATTCTATTTTTCTTTCTGTATTGTAAAATCATACAAACAGTTGTACTTAAAACCGTACGCAGCCAGCTTTATAAGCAAGATAAAAAGTATCAAAATATCGGGTGTCCAAAAAGTTCCCGTACTCCAAATTTAAAAAATCCTTTTCCATGATTTTTTTTTCAAGTATATTAAATTTTGCCATACGAGTAATGAAACCATGGACATGATAGAAGCTTTTTTTGGCGATCGACTTATCTCAAAAAATCTTTGGCCATCTCGATCCCCTGATCTGACCATCCTGGACTTTTTTCTGTGGGGATATTTAAAGGACAAAATTTATGAAGGTGATCCTAAAACAATAGATGATTTGAAAATCACAATTACCCAAAGGATACAAGAAATCACTCCTAGCATGTTAAAACGCGTTTCGAAAAACATGCGCAAACAAGTTCAGCTTTGTCTCCAAGAAATGGGTGGACATTTTGAACATTTATTATAACTGTAAGTTCAGTATTTTTTCCTTGGTTATGTTAAAAGTGCTTTTTATCATTGACATAAAAATAATTCTTTTTAAACCTATTGTTTTTGTAAAATAAATTCACAAATCATCAGTACGGGAACTTTTTGGACACCCTGTATAATAAAACATGAAACACATCATAGGATAGATTGAATTAATTAAGAAATATAATTAAACTGTTAGCAAAGCCGCTTTCATTTTTTTCATCAAGCTGCGACTAGCACGCGTTAAGTCATCGGTAATATCTCCGGCGCATCTATCTGCGAAATCTAGGCGATAACGCGCCAATTTGGCGAACCTCTCCGTTCTGCTTGTGTTCGTGCCGCGTGTGTTGTTCCGGCGGAGCGCGTGTTGGAGCGTCGGCTGTGAACCTCTGTCGGCGTGCGTTCCCATGGCGGGTGTCCGTGCGGGGGGAGGAGGTCAGGCCCCTGCCCACTCAATCCAAACAATCGCCGGTAACGGTCGCTTTCCACGTGATTTGAACCCTGCGCTCCTTAATAGGCGGCTTCCCCTCCCCCTCTCTTTTCGTTTGCACTCTTCCGTGAGCTACATACTGACGCGCAGAAAAATTAGCCCTTTCGCGGAATTCTTTAACCCCACTTCCGAAACGAATCAAGCCAACTGTTGGCTATATGCTTCGAAATGTTATCTGTATTTCTTTCGCCTGGAGAGATATTAATGTTTTCGAAAGGAATTCAAAATTCTATATGATTTTTTACTATGGAAGTAAAAAACCTTTTCACGCTAAATACGTGCGTCTTATAATTATTTGTGAAGAAATAAATACTTTTTTGAATATTATTTTATGCCTAACTTCACACTTTTCCATCTATAATTATAATTTTTACTTTCTCATATACGCAGTATAGGGAAAATATTATAATCTTCAAAGAATTCAAATTTGAGATTTTGACGAATCTCTTCGCTTTAGTCCAATTAATTTTAGTTTTTATATTAAACCCTGTTTTAAAGCAGCGTTAAGGCTATTTTGGAACGAAATCTGTAATTTTAAAGCGTGGTCAGATGGCAAGGACGAGACCAGAGCTGACACCCCTCTTCCCAAACTTCCATACCACGTCAGTGGGAGGACATTTTTCCCGCCTGAATCAATGTGTACCAAACCTGCTAAACGGGGGTTCTTCCATGGAATTGGATCTTGAACCTGAAACCCAAAGCGAGACCTTATCACTAGGTCACAGCGGCCCTCACCCAGTTATAAACCTCCCTGCGTTCGAGGAACACATTCTTAGAAAATGTCCGTCCATCTGTCTGTCTAGATAACTCAAAAATGACAAAGACAACTAAAAAAAGGCTTTGAATTAGACGGTTAAAGAATTTTATTCTGCCTTTACATCAAATTTGCAGATTCTGTCAATTTTTTGGTAAAATATGTTCTGAGAAAGTCCGGCTGTTCGAACATAAGTTAACACTATAAATACAAAATGAGCCGGTATCATGACACTAAGGTAGTGCATCTTTCTGCTGGTTCGAGTACTGGTCAGGGCATGGTTGTTCTTCTGTGTGCTATCTGTGAGAAGTGTGACTGTGACCCCCTATAAAAGGGGCTATGCAAGCGAATGCGATGAGTGTGCAAGCGAATGCGATGAGTGTGTAGCTGAGATGTATTCTTGGCCCTAGTTGGCGCTACTTGAAATAAGAGACGCCAACTCGGCTTAAAATCGCTGATTGCGTCAGCGAGCTTGTCCATGACAAGTACCATTAGTAACAACAACTACTGCAAAATGAAGAGAGCTGTATAGTTAAGATTTGGTATACAGAATTAATATTTATAGTGTTGAAAGCTTCCAAATTTTGAGGCGAATCTAATAAGGAATTAACTGTATCTCAGTCTGTCATTTCGATAGCATGTAAACAAGATAACTCAAAAATGCCATAACTTAAAGATGTTAAATTTGCGATTATAAATGCAGTAATGTACCATTTTTTTGTGATGTTGTTTCTTAAGGGACTTGCCATAGAAAAGTCCGCTAACGAACCTTGTTAGCGATATTAGGACGAAAGACCGTCTCATGTTTGTAGTAGTCTAGTTTATAGCTATATAGTCTTATTTATAGTATAGGGTCAAGAGTATGTCTTTACTACTCATGCATCACAACCCCTTTTTACGGGGCTGACTTCATTCATACAATTTATTTACTCAACCGCACATCGTAATTTAGACCTGAATCAGAGAACGACGACCTCTGATCCGGTACCCCCTCGATAGGGAGGTCTTTGCGATCACGATATATTTATACGTGTGCCAGCCACCATACACATGGGGTGTCTTCGGCTATCGGGGTTCGAATGTGCAATCCAAGGAATGCGAATCCAATGCCCTACCACCTAGGCTATCTCAGCATATTTCCCCCCCCCAATAGTTTGAGAAAAACGTGTCTAAAGCACTAATCCCCCATTTAGTTTCTGCTGGCGTATACCGGGGATTACTTCTAAAACAATTCGGCATGGATCACACAATAAATTCAGTAAAAGAGGTAAATGCATTCGAAAAGGTAATATTTCGTAAATATTGTACACCAATGCAACACAAAACATTCTCTAACTTAGCAAGTTTATTAGAGAATATGCGAGAAAGTTTCGGGAAGACCACTCCCACTGTTTACTTTTTCGAGAACGAAGTTGGCAAAGAGAAAATATGGTAATAGTTAAAAATTTGAAATCGTGATTTTGTCTTACTTCCATTCTTACACCTACGTGAATCCAAAAAGTGCAATTTTGTAATTATGTCTGTGAAAATAATTCAAAAAATAAATTTCAACTAAAATCCGAAAGGAGCAAGAGGAGTGGAATTTTGTATTTGGTGTTAACATCCATTTTGAAGATAACTTACGATTTTTGAACACAATCCATTCAATGAAAGTCTGTGAATTGGACTATTTGTGTAAACTAGACAGTATAAAACATAAAAAGCTAGACAGATAAAATTTGGTACATACATTTAGTATAGAAAATGTATATCCTTATCTAGTTTTGAACCAAATCTATGGAGGTGTGGATCGCTTATCGATCTACATTTTCGAATGTTTGAAAATGCAATCGGTCAAAAACCAGACTTTTATCCTTTAAAAAATTTTTTTTTCAAAATTTATATTAAATTCGCCCGAAAAAAAAAGCATCTTCGATAACAATAAAAGAAATCATACACCTAAACATAAAAACATTAACCAGAAAATGTTTTATACAGCTAATAAAAGCAACACCTATGGGAATTTAAAAAAGCTTTTTTAAGTAATGTGACTAAGTTCGGGATAAATTTTTAAAAAATGTACGTAAATAATTATATTTTTTGTATATTTGCATTAAAAAAATTAAAAATAAACAACTATAAAATCAAAATATACCAATTAAGTAACAGACGTTTTAAAAAAATTGGAAAAAGTCTTTTTTTAAAAAAAAAGATAAAAAGTGGTAAATATCTTATAGTTTAGAGGTTTAGCAAATAATTTGCTTAACATTTTTCAGATAGTTTTGAAAATATGTTATCTAGTTCTTAAACTAAAAAATACACTGTAGTTTTATCTATTCTTTAAATATTAAAATTTAAATTATAAATAATTCAGAATTTTAATTTTTTTTTTCATATTCCGAAGCGCTAAAACAACTTATATTTCTAAAAGAATAGATTACTTATTCCCTACTTCAAGAGCTATGGAACAGATTGAGAAATATTACACCAAATTTGAACAAAAAAATATGGTTTAGATTTCAATTTACGAGGTTTTTCATAAGAAAATTCTATCTAAGTTCAGAATTTGAGAAAATATCATACAAAATCGTAAAATAACCTCAAAACTTATACAAATACAAATATAAAAATCAGTTAACTTCCCCGAAAAAAAAGACTTAAAAACAAGATTCCAACAATTTTATAAAGACACCAATTAAAACATTAAGAATATTAAATGAAAAAAATATATAATTTTACAAAAAAAGGGGAAAAAAGAAAGAAAATGAAATCTTTGGTCGTAAATTTCAAGTTTTAATGTGTGGTCATTATTATTTTTAAGTCATTATTTATCTTAATTAATTTAAGTCATCAACCAATTTAAACCAGCTTGAAACAATTAAGAAAATTTTCTGTCTCGGTTTTTATCCCTCCCTCCCTCCCTCCCTCTCTCTCTCTCTCTCTCTCTCTCTCTCTCTCTCTCTCTCTCTCTC
>JAOUZG010044158.1:2885060-2897449 GCA_026289955.1 Argiope argentata | reverse complement strand
TCTCTCTCTCTCTCTCTCTCTCTCTCTCTCTCTCTCTCTCTCTCTCTATATATATATATATATATATATATATATATATATATATATATATATAATGACAATTTTTTAAAAGCTTCTTTTTCAATTTTTCTAGCTGGCAAACAAAATTTTGCAGCTCGATCAATTTTGAGAGGAAATAGCAGCTATGACGTCACAGTTCTTCGTCAGCTTCTTAAAAACGCATCTGCTGTCAAAGAAGCATGCGTAATAATAAAGCAATAGTGGTAAAAGCAGGTCCACCTTTTAAAAATTCATCCGTTGTAAAGAAGTATACATAATAATATAGCAATACTGATAGAAGCAGGTAAAAATATTTGTTGCCCGTAAATTTCGGAGACACCGAAACCTCCAAACGAAAACCACAATGGTTCTCACATAATAAAAAAGATTTTTTAGTGTAGTCACCCAATTTAAGAATATATATATGTAATGTATTAATTATTATTTATTGAAGACAGAAGATGGAGTCGCGGCCGATATCTGGCAGAAGACAGGTTGAATTTTTAAGTTCGTTTTATTCCAGCACGGGAAGCGGGCATTGTTTACAAGAACACGGACAAGGCGCATTCGCTCACAGCTCGGCAGAAAAGCAGAAGCGTAAAGAAGTGTGGAAAATCATTATCCCTGATCTTATATATCATAAGATTTTGATAGGGAAAATATTTTTTCACAGTGTTTATACAATGATATTTCGATAGGGAAAATATTTTTTCACAGTGCTTAAACAATAAGATTTCGATAGGGATTTCCCCAAGATAAGCCTAATCAAGCAAGGGAAACACAGGAATCTTTCTAAAGGAATGTGCTTGGCAGGGCAATTTTCATCTCTCTCACTGAGCGTGAGAAATAGACGGCTTTTAGCTGATTTAGCAATTTTACACAGCTTCTATTGAATTAACTAGAACAAGTGGAATGGATAAGGAAATAAAGGAATATTTTTGAAATGAAGTTACTATAGCTAAATTGAGATAAAAATTTGGAAATCAATTAGTCTTTGATTTAATTTTAAAAATATCATTACAAATATATATTTTATAAACATCTGATTCAAAGACTTTTGCTTTTACGTAAACAAAACAACCATAGCAACCAACCTAAGCATTCATTCACAATTTACGACGATTTGCTTTTACGAATGATCAGACACTGAATGACGAATTGTCTATGTCAAACCATCAGAAACAAATAAAAATGAAATAAAGCGATTTTTGACTGTAAGTCAAAATCAGGCATCATTAGGAACTGATAGCGCATTTCTTTGACCTCCGACTCACCATTCTCGGGTCATCACGCAGATCGGTCATCGCAAAATTATCTATTTCAGTGGATAGCTCAGAAAAAGTAATTATTTTCTTCATATTTTTTTATTTAAAAAATTTAGAATATTTATAGCTGAATCTTAAAATTTAAGAAAAGATACCGTTAGTGAAGATTTGGGATAATAAACAAAAGTAAAAGATAATAGATTTTTAGTTAAGGTTTGCTTAAATGCGATCAGGATGAAATTCTCCGAAAATCTTATAAAATATTCATTAAAAAATTTTTTTTGAATAAAATAGGCTGCATAAACTGTTATAGATGAAAAGTTTGCTAGATAAAAATCAAAAGTGATTGGGAATTGAAAGACACACAAAAAAAATTCTTTTAAGTCAATTCCTACTTAGGTCAACAAAGGAATTTTTTTATTTTATTTACTTGCTATTAAATAATTACTCAAGAATTGAGCTCGCATTCTTCACCTTCACGTGAAAATACTGAAATCCTCTCATTTTTTGATTATTGTCTGTTGATTTCAATTTTTATTACAAACTGCTAAAACTCTATTTAAAGTATTAAAAACTAAGTAAAACAAATTAATGAATTAATATTTGAAAAAACTGAATTAACATAACGCATCATCCACCACACGTTTGAAAAAAAATGTGATTGAGCTTGAATGGATGAATAAAAAGTATTTTATTAAAGACTGAACATTTGGACAAGATATATATAGGAAGAATGTGAACTAATAGTACATGTTGAAATAATGTGAAATTTTTAATTTTTTACATTATGAAGCTTTAAAATATGTAAGATCTTAAATAAACAGATTGTTTTATTTTGTAATTCAGGGGGTTACGAGATGGGGAAATTGTTGTAAGAAATGTGAACAAAAAAAAATAGGCATTGTATTTAAATTTATATTATTTTCGCTAGAATTTAACAAAATTCAGAAAAAAGTATCATTTAAAGATGTAAATAGAGCATTATGTGAAAAACACTGTAAATTACCAATTAATGAAAGCAAAAACAAAATTCAACTGGTTTTACAATAAAGCTGTTTAGAAATTAAGATTATTGAATAAAGATATTTTCGATGTTTTTGCAAACATTTGAATTTTTACAGTATCATTTACTACAGCATCATCTAATCGTTTATCTACTTTAAAAAGAAAAATCGTTTATCTACTTTAAAAGTACTTAAAATATATATTTGAAAAAAGAATGAATGCAAATGCAATTAATTGAAACAACATAAGAACTCTATCTGGACATTTTCATATATTTCTAAAATGTTGCTTTGTGTTTAATTTTATTGTATAATAAAATTATTGAAAATACATTTTGTATATCTTGGACCATTCTGGCCAACAAATTGATGAAGAACGATAATTTTGGTGTGACCATATGACAAACTTCATCTACGTTATTTAATGTGTTTATAAGTTAACACATTTGCATACTCACTGAAAAGGGAAATGGCCGCATATTTTTATTTAATTTAAAATCGTGTTCATTTACGCGCGAACAGACCGATTTTCCATTTGACTGATTTCTCCGCAATTTGAAACAGCACTATGAATTAGATATTAAAAATATAACATATCAGATCTCATTCGTCACGCCCTTTCCGAGTTTGAGTTATCAGTTTATAGAGAGATATACTGATGAAAGAAATTAGAAAATGAGAAGAGAAGGGGTGGAGGTGGGGGTGCATTTAGATAGGAAGATAATCAAAATTATGAAGATGCATCACAAATCCGAGGTCGAGCTTTTTTAAGATTACTATATTTTTTCTTCATACTCTCATTCATAAAAGATTGATAGTATATAGTAAATCCGTGAAACTGATATTTGATATAATTCTAAATGTAATAATTATACTTTATAATATTCTGTTACTTATTAAACAGCGTTAACTAAGTAGTTTGCATTAAAACGCTTTTCATTTCAATTTATTCAATTTATAGAAATCTGTTATATAATAATCAAATTAAAATTTATTTAAAAAATATTTGGCTTTGAAAATTTGAAGAATGAAAGGGCTCTGAGAATTGTCTTGCCTAATGGTCCTTAACAAATTTAGCCCGATCCCTTCACGCATTGCCCAATCTAAATGGCTCGACGGATTTCCATTGCGGCTAATTGCCTCTTAGTACGGGAATTCGCACTCTATAATTAAGAAAGCAGCACTCGTTAGGTATCTAATTTTCCAGTCAACGTCATGCCAATTATGTCCAATTTCTGTTATCAATCTAGGTTTGGAGTGTTGCTGCCCCATTGGCATGCCATAGGTTTGAATGAACGTCAGACTTAAGAACTACACTAATTTATTCAGGTTTTAATACTATGTACTTGAGTAATTATGAATCTCATTTCTTGTTATAAGTTTTTTATCATTGTATTATTTTAATATAATTATAATTTTATTATTATATTATTTTAATATAATAAAAGTTTTATTATTATATTATTTTATTTATCTATTATTATTTATTTAATGTTTTTATTTATATTTATATAATATATTATTTTATTTATTTATTTATTGTTTTTATTAATAAATCTTATTTTTTAATAAAAGACTTAAGCCCTTCACTAATTTATTCAGTTTTTAATACTATGTACTTGAGTAATAATAAATCTCATTTTTTGTTTACATTTTTATTACTATTATATCATTTTAATATAATTATAATTTTATTAATATTTTAATATAATAAAAATTTATTATTATATTATTTTATTTATTTATTATTTTTTGTTTATATTTATTTATTTTATTTATTGTTTTATTTTTTACTTACTGATTAGATTTTTAGTAAGAACATAATTGGGATCATTTTTGTAATGTTATTTTTATTTCTGAAAATAAAAAGAAAAAAAATGTTTATTTTTTTAACAGGTAATAAGTACTGTCAATTGTTTAATTGTTCTGTAAGCAAAATCAATTTTATGAAGCAACATTGAATTTACGTTGAACAGAAATTTGAAGATTTAATCATACCATATTAAGATTGTCAGATTATGGAATATTTATTCATTCACATTTCTTTGAATAAAAAAAGATAAAAATTACTCTCATTCCTTAAAAAGAAAATCTCGTCCTTCTGCCATAACTGTCAATAAATTTGATCTAGAGATTTTGGGGAATTTCCAAGTTTACAATTCTAATTTTTCAACTTACAAACACGTTGATTGAAAGAATCTAGATAAATGAAATTTGGTAGACAGGCTCGATTCCACAATTTCTAATGTTTATCAAATAAAGGAAAATCCAATGTTGGTAAATGTTGTTTTTTGTTTTATTTTGGAGGTCTGTTCAAATTATTACCAGTCAATAACAAGATGAACACAAAAATAATTAAACAATTTTGAAAAAAAAAACCATTATTTATACGATATAAATACTTTTTAAAAATTTTTAAAAAAAAAGATATTTATTCTAAAATATATATATTAGATGCATTTAGAAAACAATTTTTAAGGATTTTAAATAAAGAGCTATTATGTCCCAAAAATTCCAATTTTCAGGGGTGTTTTTTTTTTTGGTGAAGCAAACAACAACAACAACAACAATAATAATAATAAATGACAAAAGCATAATTTTAAAACTAGTTATAAAAAAATTCTGAATAAACTACATAATTATATATAAATTCAAAAACTCGATGCTATAAAAGCATACGGGCCCTCTGTATGATTGACATACCAGCGCATAATATGTTTACTAGTGACGGTATTTCACCACGAAATATCTTGGCGACATCAGCCGGGAGTAAAGTCCGCCAAGTCCCTTTGGCGATGATCATGCACGAGAGAGATCGCGTTATCGGCAACCCCCCTCATCTAAAGAGAGCAGCGCATTGGCGAGTGGGTGTTCTTTTTTTATTGTTATTTCTTTCCGCACTGATCCAAAGGAACTCCGATGCCGTGGGAAAGTGTCGGTTCGAAATTAACTCCGGATGATCGGTGCGGACCCGTTGTACCGCTCGCTCGCCACTCGCGTGTCTCATCATTGGTCGTTCCGACGCGGGTTGTCATAGAAACGCGTCTCCCGCCGTCCTGCGCATTCGGCTGCTGTCTTCGGTCGCGGAGTGAAGTTGGCTGTCAACATGAGTGACATGGATTCGGAATGTGATGATGTTTTCTCGGAGGATTCGAAGGGATACGAATTAACGGAGGGGTCTAAAAGGTAAATAAGGCTTAAGTTTTCGATAAATATTTTGCGGGATTTGTATTCAGGTTATTGATTTTATGGAAACAATATTAAACTAAATTCATTGCATGATTAGTCTTATGAATAAATATTTTGAGATGTATGATTCCATTTATAATTTATTTTTATAAAAAATGAAATAATATTTAATAAATTCATTATATGATTAGTCTTATGAATAAATATTTTGAGATGTATGATTCAATTTATAATTTATATTTTTAAAAAATGAAACAATTTTTAACTAAATTCATTATATGGTTAGTCTTATGAATAAATATTTTGAGATGTATGATTCCATTTATAATTTATTTTTATAAAAAATGAAACAAATTTTTAGTTTGCGCATATATAAACTTCTTTATTTGGTTTTAATTAAAATTAAATATATAGTATGAAAAAGACTTAAGATAGGTTTGAATGTTTTTAAAATTTCTTATTGAGCTATCATTGTGTTTGAGTTTCGTAATATTAATATAATTCATTAGTGAGATTAATATGTATGTGGTTTTATCGCATTATTACATTTGAGTTGTGTTCTAAAATTATTTATTTTTTTAACTTTTATGCTTATATATTATCAAACGAATTTAATGATAATAATAAACCACTTCAACATTAAAAAAAATTATTTATAAGTTATTGATATCTTTGGACATGTCATTTTGAAAAGTACTTATAGAAATTTTTGTTTAATAAATGCACTTTAAAAACCTCAACATTTGATCTTTTAAAATCGATCGCAGAGAAAAAAATTAAAAGAAATGTTCTTCTTAGTATTATTTATTAAAATAAGTACAATATTTCGAAAACTTTGAAATTTGGTTGAAATTTCAATGAATTTTCTATTTTGTACGAGATTATGTTAGTTTCATTTGATTATTATTAAAGGCTCCTTTTATATTATTATTTTTACAAAACAAAAGCATTGTCATTTTGAAAAGTTTTTATAGAAATTTTTGCTTAGTAAATGCAGTCTATAAACCTAAACATTTGGTCTTTTCTATTCGATAACAGTCAGAAAATTAAATGTTCTTCTTTGTATTATTTATTAAAATAAGTGCAATATTTCTGAAACTTTGAAATTTTGATGAAATTTCAATGAATTTTCTGTTTTGTATGAAATGAAGTTAGTTTCAATCGATTATTTTTAAAGGCTTTTTTAAATTATTATTTTCACAAAAACAAAAGCGTTTTGTTATATATATGTATGGAAATAAGTAATTCAAATATGTGATTTCATTTTAAATTTATAGAATACAATTGCCATTTCAAAATGTCACATGAAATACTTGCTATCCATATCAAAAATACATTTTATATCAAGGCTAAAGAATAAGTAGAATGTTAAGGAGGATTTTGTAAAAGTCTTTTTTTATTTAATCTATTTGTGCTTGAAATTTCACCAGAGAAAAATTGTTCAAAATGTGGTTCTGTTAGTATAGATATTTTAGAAAAGTAATAAACACATTTTTTTTTCCTGTTTTTTAGAAAGTTCAATTGGAACTCAATTATAAATAGCCCTATTTTACCTTATAATTCTTTTTACAGAAATATCAATAATCCTTATTTGTAAGATTATGTTTTAAATGAAATATCTATATTTGTTTACCACAAGTATCTATTAAAAAATTTATGAATCATGAATTAAAATCTATAGGTTCTGAAGTTGAAATTCACAAATTGTGATTCATCAGTTGACAAAATATAGTCGGAAAATTGGATTAGTAATAAGTAAATTCCGATAGTCAAATGAATAGTAATAAACGTGAAGGAAGGGGCAAGTTTTGTTTTAAAGTAATTTGATCAAAATGTTAACTCTTGTATGACTTATAAATACATATCAGGAAATGTTCATACATTTCAACCAACCATTTAACTTCTTCGCTGACAACGAATTTTCTGACGTTGAAAATAATAATTGAATTTTTAGCATTTAATCTGCAATTAAGTAAAAATATTAAAAAATTAAAATGTAAATTCCCATTGAATTGCTTAAAAGTCTCTTGTGCCTATATCTTAGTATATGGATTTAAATAACAACAGTGTCCAAAGTAGAATGTTACATCTAATTAGGAGGTTAAAGAGGTACTAATAAGAAAATAAATTTTGTACTTACCTGCCTAAATTGCTAACATTCCAAATCTTAAAATAAAGACAGTTGAATTTTATTTAAAATTTGATAAATATACAAGAATGTCATTATCGATGTATTTCTTAAAAAGTTAATGGAAAATTCGTCAGATCGTTATCGTTTTCCATCATGAAAGTTATCGAATTAACTTTTTTTTTTATTAATCCATCTTTCTTTCTAATGAAAAGGTTTGTTTGGGTTTTTTTAAATTCAAGATTCAACATTTGAGGATGAGATTGTAATTTAGATTAATTAAATGAACTCCCTGTTTGAAATACAAAGGATTTTTTAGGGCACTTACTGCCACTTAGGATCATGGTGAGCTATCGCCGATGATACTTGAGTCTTCACATCTCATTTCCAAATTTCAATTTTATATTTGTAGAAAAACACCCTATTCTAATGGATTCAGCAGGTATCAGAATCCATTAGAATAGGGTGCATTAGAATTTTTACCATTAGAAATCCATTAGAATTTTTTAGAGAATCCATTAGAATTTTTACAATGGGATGATAAAAATTTTATCACAAAATTTTTATCATCCCATTGTATAACAGCTTTCTATGATATTCAGAAAGCTGAACGACGAATCTATGAAATTATCTATGAAACTATCGATTATAAATCTATTTTTAGAAGGGTTTTCTTATGTGCTTTTCGAATAAAAAGAAGCAGAAGTGTAAGGAAATAAGAAGGCATTTAATGAACGAAAAGGATGAATTATTTAGATTTTTTTTTGAAAGACCTGAAAAAGAAAGTAAAAAAGATGCCTTGAGTTAGTTATAATGCATTAAAATATAACGAATCAATATTAGATTAAATATATGTTGCAATTTTCAGTTACTAAAAATTATTTTAGCTACGATATATTAAAACAATTTTTATTGTCATTATACAAAAATTGAAACTCTGTTGTTTGATTAATTACTCAAAATTATTTCTTTATAACATACATATCATTTAGTTCCTCTAATTAATCCTTAGAGAAGACAAACTCCCTACCACCACTACCTGTTTCTTTTCCTTTTTTTGAGGGGGGGGGGGGTTATTTTTAAAAGCAAAGGTTGACTACTTTCATCAGGTTTCGAATTACTATGATTTCTAAAAGGCTAACTATCAAAAGAAACTGAATATAAATCGAAAACACACACCTATTTTCAATCTTTTATTTCTTCGTATGGTATTGATATTTTCGTAAAAAATTTATATAGAATGACTATTCCTTTTTCTAAAATTCTTTTTTTTATAAATAATATAACTTTTCCCTGCTTTCTAATCTAAATAACCTTTTTTTTTTTCAGCCCACCTTCAAATGATGACGATGGACAACACATAATGAATCGGAAAAGGCGAAGAGGAGTAAGTGTATATTTCTTATTTTTTAGTTGTATAAATGATAGCATCCTGACACAGGGGTAGCACGTCTTCCCCATGATCTGGGCGTCTCGAGTGCGAGTCCCGGGTCGGGCTTGGTTGTTCTTCTTTGTTCTATTCTGTAAGGAGTGTGAATATGTCCTGTAAAAAGAAACTGTGCAAGCGAATGTGATGAGTGAATAGCTAAAGTCGTACTTTTAGCTATAGTTGGCGCTACTACAAACAAGAGACGCTGATTAGGCTTAAATCGCTGCCTACCTCAGCGAGCTTGTCCATGGCAAGTGCCATAACAAACAACAAAAGTTGTAGAAATACAAAATATTATGTTGAATCTCCGACTGTAATTAAAATTCATGATTGAAAAATATAAACGTATCTTAATCAGATTTTTATTCAAGTTGGCTTCCCTTTTTATAATGCCCTTGACTTGCTAATTTATCTAGGCCCAGAACGAGGATAATACTAGATAATATTTATCTTATTTCCATCATATAATTAATCGAAATAAGTTCTATTTTATGGGTGAGTCTACAATAAGAAAATAATGGAGTTTTATGAATTAATTAAATCATCGTCGAGATTACAAATTATGATTTTTTAAACTTTTTATTCATAACTCATAGGTCTGGTTATCTATAAGCAAAATAAATAGGGAATTATAGGTCCATAACCTGATTCCATTAAAGGTTTATCATTCAATTGTTTGTTAGATTTTATTTATGTATATTAACTGTCCATTTGAAAGCAACATTTGGTCTATTTGGGGACGGATTTCTTAATTTTGAATACAGGTTAAATTATTTTTGAGCCTACCTACCTGAAATTCATATAGAATTGAATTTAGAACCCAAGTTAAATAGCGAGGACGATTTCATGAGAGGGTACCCCTCTTCAACTTCCATACTACGAGAAAAAAGGACGTTTGGTCATATCGTTAGATTTAATATTCACCAGTTCGCATACATGATGGATTTTTAATAGAATAGGGTTTCAAATTTTGATCCCTCCGGGCCCGTGGCTTAGGCTTTACGATCAGGCTACTGCGGTTTCAAATAACGGCCAAACATCTTCAATTTAATTAGACTCAGAAGTTTGGAGAGTGGCCTACTGATTTAGATGTTTTTCGAAGAAAATAGTAATTATTTTGTATTGAAAATGATCGAAAATCTTTCTTGGAATTCTAAATTTCTAAAAATCAAATTCGATAAAATGTTTACTCTTTGAATTATTAAAATTATTCTATAGGATTAAAATTATTCTATAAATAAACCATCTTAAACTACGATAACTTAAAATTATTCTGTAGAATTACAATGCTCTAAATTAGCCACTTAACAGTTTTATTTTCTTTACTATCTAATAAGATGACACTTTCTATTATGGGAATATTTTCTTATTTTGATTCGAATGGAAATCCATTGAATACTCGACTTATCTATGTATTCGAAGTCATTTTAATATGGAATTATAATCTTTATGAACAGCCTATATTTTTATTTACAATATCAAAATTCGGTAAATCGATGAACCTATGTCATACGGGCAGACGGGTAAAGTGGTTAAAAAAAGGAGAAATAAAAAAGCGTTACGATAAAGGATAAGAATTTAAGAAAAAAAACTGAAATTGCTAATTTAGAGAAGCTTTTAATAGCAATTCGTAATAATAATTTAAACTATTTTTAGGAATTAATATTTTGAAATTTTTTAGGAAATAATATTTTGAAAATTAAGTTTAAAAAAATTTTAATGTTCTGTTCAATTAAAGAGAAATTATAGTTTGGATAAAAATTGTTCCATAGAATTTTTTTCCTCCGCACATAATTTTCAAATCTATTCCCACTGTTAAATAATTGTTCTTTAATGTATATCAAATCGCATATAAGGCTCGCGTTTTAAATTATTTTTTTTATCGAATTTTCAGAAAAAATATTATCGGAACTCTGCAGATTTCTCCAAATTTATAAAAATAATTGAAGAGAAATCCAATCCAAAGCTAATTATTTCAAATTATAAACAGATAAACTTTTGTTTATTATACATTCAGTAGGGTGAAAACTAGTTATTTTTTTCAGAACAAATGAACTTTTTGATAAGTCAGGGCTCAAAATATGTAATTCAGAATCCATACCAAATAATAAGAATCTTAGATTAGTATTTAATCAGCTTCAACCTATCTAGGAATTCATTTTTATTCCTTATACTAGAGAGAAATCAAAGACAAAAAAAAAAAAGAAGTTAATCAGAAATATGTATGTGATAAGTATTTCTTATTGAAAACCGTTTGTAGTTTTAATACTGGTCACTTTCTTAAGTTGTTTTGACTACAAAGAGACCTGTACACCGGATTACATAACGATATCTCCTAACAACGATGAATCATCAGATTTTATTACAATCCAGAGACTCTGTGTCCGCTTTAAAAAAACTTCTGCGTCTGGCTATTTCCCTTCCCAAGTGAAAAAATTAAAGAGAAAAATATGATTTTTTTTTCAAGATTCAACATCTCAAGGTTTGTCGTCAAATATTGATTTTTCATGTATAAAAGATTTAAGATGGAGATTTTTCTTTCAATAATTTTTTTCTCTTAAGATATCAGTTTTAGGTCGTGAAAAACATTTCCTAAGACTTTACCTATTTATTGAGAATGTTTTTCTCAATAAAGCACTCTTGTAATGCCCTTCCTTTACGAAGGCTGACCCAAAATTCTTAGTGGCATTGATATTTCCCAATTCTATTTGGTTACTAGGCAACCATGTTAACATGGGTAGGTCATCCTTAATTCAACCAAAATGAGTTTATAAGTGCCTTAAGTAAATAAATAGGTAGAGAAAAACAGTCTGAAAGAAAGAAAAAAAAAAACAGAAATTTTACAGCCAGAGTGGACGAGTAGATTTATAATCATTATCCAGACCTCTTCTTCTAGAAGCATAAAACCGAAAAATACCGTTTTTATAAAAAGGGAAGAAAGAGCACCTCTGCTGGTCAAAAATATAGGCAGGAATTTTCCATTCTAAATAGTTCCAGATTTTTAGTTAAGAAATATTTAGTTTTAAAGTTTCTCTGTTTAATTTTTTTAATTATAAGGAATTTTTTTTAAGATAGCTTTGCAAGTATTTATTTATTTATTTAAATATTTTTTTCACTCCCCTTCGCGATCGCAATCCACATTTGAAGAAATCTTTCAAAATAATGATATCCTTTTGTTTCAAGTATGGAATATCTAGAAGTCCAAACTTCTTTCGGCAGATTTTTCTTTAAACCGTGTTTTTTCAGGGAAAATATTTAGATACGAATCACATTCTGGTTACTTATGAATATTTTTCATCCTCATTTACATATGAATTGATATTTAAATGTTAAAA
>JAOUZG010044158.1:2860628-2884660 GCA_026289955.1 Argiope argentata | reverse complement strand
TGTAAATTCACTTTGATTTTACGTCAGCTTCCTGAAAGAATCATTTACCGTGGTTCTCAACAATATGAACATTTATAGGATGCAAAGCATAATTTTCAGTCGAATTCCTTCAGTTTTAATAAACTGCATTGCTTATAAGAGGTTCGTATGCGAAAGAATTGAAATGGGCAGACAAACAGTTCCCGCTACGTAATCAAGAGTGTTGTGCGCTTGCAAACCCAAGAGAAATACTCTATCCCAGAAGTATTTCCCACATCTTAAGAGGGTGTAGTGACCTGTGCCACATTTTGCGTCTGTTCTGTTCGGAACCCGGCACTGTCTTCCTTGAACTATTATTGCTCGAAATGACGCAAAAGACTTCATCCGAGCGACTGATGTCACACGAGATCGTTATTATGGAAGCTGGTCGGCAACCTATTTTCTGCCGGAATTTCACGAACTTCGCATTCATTCGAATCGGAAATGCTAAACGTGACTTTTTAAAAGCGGGATTCGTCCCACGGAGAAATCTTCGCGATCCGACACCATTGTCTTTTCGGTTCCGAAAAACGCCCTCCCCACGGATAGGCGGCTACTTTTATTATTTAAAATGCCTTCTTGGAATGCACCAGATTGCCGAGAATATTTTCAACCTTTTTTTTTTTTCCCTTAAGAATTTATGTACCTGTATTAAGAAGATATATTTTTTTAATGAAGCAAAATACCTGGAGAGAATTCACCTGAAACATAATTTAATGCGGAGCTTTTTTTAAAATTTTTTATGTATTTGTATTCAGATGAAAAAAGTATTCAGTGCAATAAATGATGTCAAATGAATTCATCTTACGGAATTTTTTGTACATTCGAATATTTAGTACTCTTGAAATCTTCGTGTACATGAATTAAAAGAAATTAACCTTTTTAGTGAAATAGGAGAAATCAGGGGAGAATTCATTATTAGTTGAATAAATTTGAATTATTTCATACAGATATTTATAAACTGAGAATTCAAAACCAAATTGGCTTCAGAGAACTTTCAGAAGTAATTCTTTTAAGTTAATTAACAGAAATGATTATCAAAAGTATCTTGAATTAAAATATTTTAATAAAATGAAAAGAATAACTATATTGAATTCGAATTATTTTTACTCTTAATATTCTTTCAGTAATTGGAGCGAAAATAAACTCTTTGGGATAAAGAGATCTTCTTTTTAAGACTGAAAAAAAGGAGAAATTCAAATTAAGAAAATAAATTATGGAAAAAATTTAACATGATATTTTTGAACCAAATACGTTTTATGAATCAAATGTAATTTGAATTTAATAAAGAACAACTTAAGCAGTAGTAAATGAAATTAGAAAAATTGTAAAAAAAAGAGGGGGGGGAATTTGCTTTGCGACAGGTTATTAGCGTTGTATTGGAAAGATTACTTGCTCTAATTTTTGAGCATGCGCAACTATTGTACTTTAAAGAATCCAAGAATCCGTCTTTGGAATGATGTAAAAATTGATGAGTGGGGTGTTATCTTAGGTACAATTCTGAACACAATTAGGAAGTTTTCCGCTGATACATTTATTTTATTTTTACATGGAACATTAGTTAGGAAATCAATATCTGTGTTATTAATATCTTTGATACAGATAGTTAAAACCTCTGCCGAATTTATTTTTTTTTTAATATTGGTTCAGGTGGTTTTGGGCGATTACATTCCATCAAGGCCGCTGGCGATCATGATCACGTAAAAAGGAAGGCCTTTTCGTATTTAAAACAATAACGAATTCAAATAATACATATTTTTGAGGAAAAAAATTTCATTTCAGACTTGTGGCAATACGCAAAATAGTAGCAAAATCAGTTATAATAAATTAATTTCTGTAAACTTTAAAGCTGCTTAATTTTTCATCGATGTTATTATCCATACCGAAATGAAGAAAATTGTCATACATTTTTGAAGTTATATTAAAATATTATGCTATAAAGTAAACCATGCTTGCTTGTAAAACTAAAGCAATTTATTTTGTTGTTAGATTATTGAAAAGAGGAGACGAGATCGCATAAATAATTCACTCTCAGAACTACGGCGGTTAGTCCCTGCTGCTTTCGAGAAACAGGTAATTATTCACTGTCAAATTTTGATAATAAGTATATATAATGATGTGGTTAGAACTTTTAGCAACCTTATAAAATGAATGATTAATTTCTATCAATTTTTCTTTTTAAATCATTAAAATTTGATGATATATATATAAATAAAATGATGAAAATTGTACAATGAATTCATTCAAAGACATTCAAAGAAATTTCGTTTGGTGCTATTTTCATTCATTAATGAAAGCGTCATTATTAAAATTCATTAAAACATTTTTTCTATAAACAATCCTAAATTTTTAATTTTATTGTATGAAATAAACAAAAAAAAACGTGTTTTAGTCGTTAAAAAAATTCGAAAATAGATGGCTTCATGGCAAGATTTAATTATGGAAATAAGAAAAAGAACTATACAATTTTAATATTCTTTAAGCCTATGAGCAAGCGCAAACATCCTGACATTGCTGTGATTTGAAAAACTGGTGCATTTGACCAGAGTCCAACGCGCGATTTGCTTTGCTATTTGATTATACATTAAATGAATTAATGCGCCAAAATTTAAGCCAAATTAAAGCGGTACTTTCTGAATTATAATAGAATATATTTACCGATTTAACAATGCACCATTAACGTTGCAAATATTGGGACAAAGGTTTTTCTGTGTGCAAGGCCCGACTTAGCCTAACTGGGGCCCTGGCCAAAAACTTTTTTTGGGGCTCCTCTATTCTTTATTCTTTATTAATGAAGAACTGAACTTCATTATTGAAGAAGAAAACGTAAAATAAACTTTCAATTCAGTTTGGAGGGTCCCTATAATGTGGGGGCCCGGGCAACTGTCCTGTATGCCCCTGTCTTAGTCAGGCTTTGTCTGTGTGTAAATGAAATATTTATGGGGAATTTTTGAATATTAGTTAATATCCTTCTATTGTAAATACTCTTCAACGCGCTATTTACTTTTGATTTTAATTCTTCATAATTCCGTACATACAATTACTTAGTTATTTTCTTTAAGACCTAAGACAGAATCTTTATTCATAATATGCTTGTTATTATGCTAAAAAGATAATAATAAAGTAATTATTTTTAGGGATCTGCTAAACTTGAGAAAGCTGAAATTCTGCAAATGACGGTGGATCATTTGAGGTTTATGCATTCCAAAGGTAATTATGATTATTGCAATTTATGTTTCTAAAAAGATACATTGACTATTGTTGGAGCATACATTTGTTAGATATGTTTCTATCTAATATGAAATTATTATTTTAATCCATTTTCTGAATGAAGTAGAAGTTTCTAAAACTAATATTTTAATGCAAATTAAATAATTTTTTTAGAAGTTTTCATTTATCTATGGTTACAGTAAATTTTATAATGTAATGGTACTCTCTTTTTTTCCCTTTTTGCTTTCTTAAATGTTTTTGAAGGAATATAAATATAAATATAGAAATATATATATATATATATATATATATAGATACAAAAGTATTAACTTGCTACGAAACTAAGAAAATTTCACCATTTAATTAATACTAACTTCCATTGCGTATTATGATTTTATTCGTTTCATCGAGCAAAAATAATAAGTAGAATACTTATTAGCAGCAATAAAACAGCTAATTATTACGTGTGTGTGTATTAATTGGGCAAATTGGTTACAAAAATAAATTTGAAAGAGAGTGCCAAAATTTTATAAAAAGAAGTACAATATCGGAAGGTTTTATTCGCTTATTTGTCAATTTATTGATTCTACTTCGTTCTATTATAAAATTAAACTAGCTTTTGACAAATGTTTTATCTAAGTTTTTTTTTTGTCCTTTAAATTTTTTTGTTCAATTTTTTTCGACAAATTGACAACATTTAAATTTTATTAGATTTTTATTACTTAAGCTTCTTTTTAGTGATCAGTAAATAATTATTGCCGATGTTTTCTCTCAAAGGTAGCGTGTCTTCCTCGTGATCAGAGCGTTAAGGACTCAAATCCCGGTTAGGGCATGGTTGTTCTTCTGTATATTATCTATGAGGTGTGTAAATTTGCCCCCCCCCTGTAAAAATGGGCTGTACAAGCGAATGTGATGAGTGTGTAGCTAAGTCGTACTCTTGGCCCTAAATGGCGCTATTTTAAAACAAGAGACACTCCTTTCGGCTTAAAACTCACTAATGCCTCGGCGTAACTCGTCCACGGCAAGTATCATTAGTGACAACAACAGCAAATAATTATTAATGAAAAGTTAAATAATAGCAATTAATAATTAAAAATAAATCATTATAATAATAGATTAATTTTACATTATTAATGAATACTACTTAAAATAATTATAAAAATAAATTAAATAATAATACATTATGAGAAATTAAATAATTAATAATAATTATTAAGGTAAAATTAAACATTTTACGTAGTATTTTGAAGCTTGAAATCTAGTTTCTATTATCAGCACCATTGACAAAGTTACTAAAATTTAATTTTCGTCTCCAAATACCGTTAGCGAATTTATTATGAATTGAAATGATACTGAAAAAGAGTATCTTTAAAATATATCATTATTATACAACAACAAAAAACGTTAAATGGCAAATTTATTTTATTAAATGGCCAATTTTTAAAACATAGAATAAAAATATAGATATATATCTTTCCTCTCCTCTTTTACTCTTTCTATCCTTTTTTTCCCCTTTTTTTACAGCAGGCAGTAAATTAATACAGTTGCTCAAAATTTATTTAAATCGTTTTAAGTTAAGATTAAAATCTCTTTACCCGCATGAGAAAACCGACGTGAATAATCTCAAAAATATCATGCAATATCTCTTTAAACCGGCATGACATTTTTTTTTTTCAACTATGCGATTATTCCCTTTTGACTCCGAAATTACCCTTGCTCAGCGGAGTAACAAGCGTTAACATTTCACCTGCACATAAATCTGCTTGTTGAAAAAATGGTGATTCACGTGTAAAATGTGAGAATTCTCCATGGAAGAAAAGGACCATCTGCCTCTTTATTTCGAACATGTGCCTGAGGGTGTTTTTTTTTCTCTCCACCGTTCTTTTCCTTCTGTGGAAATTGAAATGCAAGGTAGGGAGTGAAAAAAAAATCGTTCTAATCGGGGTGACACTCGATTTGTATTGGACGGGTGGCGAGTGTCAAGTTACAGGAACACTTGTTTGGGAGTTCGGCACCTGGTTGATCTACCTTCGGCAGTCACGTCTGCAAGGTCAGATATCGTCTGCTCAATGTACTTTTTCCCACGCCATCTTCCGAACTGTACATGTCTGGCTTTCGTTTGTTATGTCTACGTATGCCGAATTTCTGTTCCATTTCCAAATATGGATTCAGCTATATGCATTTATTGAGATATTATGCCTTATCAAGTATGCAAAGAGTAATTCGCATTCTAATGTTCGAAAGTTCATATTTAAAAAAATCGTTAAGAATATTCGAATATTTTAATTTAGACGTCAAAAATATTCTTTATCTGATCGCAGAATTCATCTGAATGTGATATGCATTTAAATGATTTCCTGAACAGTAGCAAATATTTCCTTATTTTATACTTGTGTTTTATATTATAATACTAATGAAAAACTGTTTTTCGAATGCAATAAATAAATAAATAAATTATTAAAGAGAGAAGGAGGGAGGATGAAAAAGATAAAGTATTATCATTTAATTAGGTTACAAAAATCACTTTAAGGTTACAAAATTTATTAGGAGTTCAACAAGGTATTTAGTGAGATTCGAAAATAACTTCTGTGTATGTTATTTCTTTCCACAAGATGAGTTAAGAAACAAGATTCCCGATAGTCTAAATATGCAATGTATGTTTCTTGAAAAAAAAAATCGCATGTTCGTGATTCAATTCAAACGGCGATTCGTTTTGTTCTATGACTTTGGAAACAAAGGCCTCAAAAGATCAGCATCGCTATCTATATTTCAAGGTGCGAAGGTCCCATGATCCAGATTCTATTCAGTCGAAGATCCATTTTGTGTTTGAACTTCTTAAACAACGACCGCAATAACCTGAGTCCCAGATTAAATTTCAGGAAGAAAAGACAGATTTGAAACATTCACATATTTGAAATCTGATTTAATCATGGATGTGTTTTATTTTAGGCATTTTACATATTAAATATGGCAATTTTTATATTGCTAAATTATGACGATGGCTAAGAACTGAAACAGGGAATGATTCAAAGAGGTGCCATTAAGAAAAAATTCAAAATTATATTGGTGTGGTCTGCTTTGTAAATGAAAAGGAATTCAAAAATAAGTCTTCTGTGGCTAATTCCTGGTAAATAATAATAATAAAAAAAACTTTCAGAAAATGTTTCAAAAATTTGTAATTATTTATTGCAGTGATATATTTGACTAGTTATGAGAGAAAAAAATTGTTTTATCAAAGAAGTTACTTAAGATATGATTTCCCATGAATACAGCATTCGTTTTGAACCTAATTAATAACTTATAAGATTTTCTAAATCTATGTAGAAAAAATTCACCTGAGGCAAGGAAGGAATTTTCTTTCTTTTTTGGGGGGTGGGGGGTGATCCCTGAGAGAAAAAAAATAATGCAAATGTTGTAGGTTTATGGAGTTGGCTGTCAGTTCTGCCTTGGTGAAGGATCTTCCATATAATCCCTAGTAGCTCACAGATATTGTACAATATTGATCAATATTCGCAATATTGTTTAATATTGTGGAATATTGTTTAATATATAATATCACCAACTATTGTACAATATTGTGTTACAGGATGTACAACTTGGGATATAGCGTTGTTATATTTGCATTGCAATTTTCAACAACACAATGGCTGTTTTAAGGAGACATCTACATCGAATCATTGGGATTTGCCTCTTCGAACTAGAACCCTCCAGCCCTGAAGGGATCACGAGACTAGATTCTTGCGAACCCAAATATATCTTGGGATATAATAGGCATTTTGTTTTTGAATAAAAGTTTGGGAAGTGTGCTCTTTCGAATTTTAAACCAATTGTTAATTCAAATAGTTAAATCGAATCTTATGAAATATATTTCTTTCCTTTAGTATTTTGCTGATATCACAAAAACTGTCTTAAAATGAATTCAATAATTTTGAACACATTTTTGGCAAATTTTAAATCACGGAGAATTTGAATTTTCTAATCATACGATTATCATCAAAGCATTGATCTTATTTGCTTTTGCAACTTCTAACACAGAATATCGCCTGTTTGTTCCTCAAGCAAATTTTTAATCAAATCTATTAATAATCTAGAATATTCTGGACTCGTAATCTGGGTCATTTAACTAAGGTATTGAATGCATCTATAACTGTGTCCCATACACCAAAACTAGATTGATAATAGAAAATTCTGGATATCCTTTTAGACATATATATTTGATTTTGACCATTGCTTGTACCTGTCACATCTCTCAGAAATGAATTTAATCGGTATTATTTAATAGTGAAGACTGAATCGATTCATGTATCCTTATTTCCATGAAGATGTCACTGAACCTGAGCATTATTGTTCTAATGAAATAAAACTTCAAACGTCTTTTTAACTATTAACTGGGTTATCCTCGCGGGCGAAATCGTACTTCTGGTTCAGAAAGAGTAATGAAACAACACGCACCAAACGCATAATTACCTATAAATAAGCGAAACCGGATGGAATTCGGTTCTTCCTAATCATTGTTGAGTCTCCGAACGTGTCCTCGCGGTCGGCACAGCACAAGGGTCAGAGCGCCATAATTGTTCCAATCGGAAGCGTGGGAAAGGAGGCAGAGTCGCGCCAAGCTCGCCAATTCCAGCAACCGGGGAGCGCCACGGGTCTATTGTCTGGCTGGTCACTTTATTAACGAGGGACGGGCGATTACTGTAATTTGAAAGAGGGGCCGTACCGGAAATAATTAGGGCCAAACGTCAGTTGGGGCTCTTATCTTCTCTTATGTAGCCTTTTCTTTTATTTGCTTTCACTTGCGTGCTGACTGAAGTGGCTATGAGGGTAGGTCGTATTATTTATTAACAGGTAGTTGATTTCTGAAGGCATATTGTCCCCCCCCCCCATTATAATATGAGTCAATTAGATTGGACAAAATATAATCCGGAGAATATTCAGTGCTTGTTTGATGTAGGTTGTAACTTTTTTTTGTTAAATTTTAAAATCCATAATTAAATTCCAATGCGACATTCTATTGCATATTTGGCTACAATACGTTTTGTATTTGGCGGGGATAAATTGCGTTTCGTACTAATCACTGATTTTGAGAAAAATTGCATAGTTCCAAATTAACCATTACCTCTTAATTTTTTGTAATAACAGAATCTAAAAAATAAAAATTATTTGTTAAAGAAGTAAAATATTAATTATTTTGTTATTGAAGAAGAATTATTAATTCTTCTTCTTAATTATGAGTCTGAGTATGTTGGCTGTATAAAATTGGAATGTTTAAAACATAAGAAAGTAATTACATTTTTATTTTTAAAAAATATCTCATGAACCTAAATTATTTTTATGCTTATGAAATTTAATGGTATAAATTTAAAATAAAATCAAAAAAAATTAGTAATAGTAAAAAAAAATAATAATAACTTTTTTTTTCAGTATATTTCCTTTATAATATATTTTAGATTTCGGCTTCAATCAATAACTCTTCTAATATAATGATAAACCTACTTGGTATTTTCTTTAAAAAACAGTGCAATATCAAGTTTTTTTCTTTCTTGCAACATTAAAAATTAATTTAGAAATTTTTTTCAATAATTATAAAAAAATTTAATGACATTTTTCTTCAAAAATTACCGGTAATATTTCTATTACTCAACACTTAAAATAATGGCAGTTTTACTTTAAATCCCCTTCCCAATTTATTACAGTAATTGGGAATCATCAATGCTCGTTGGATATACCCCAGTCTCAGGAACTACTACTTCTATAGCATGAGAGTAGCGTTCCCCCCCCCCTCATGCTAGCCGCAAAAATTCCTTAAAAAATGAAATTTCACAGATGAGAAACTCATTTCACGCGCATTAAAAAGATATTTGGTTCTCATAAAACCGTTTTTTTCCCCCCTTCACCAGTATTCTTTTGAAGTTTTGTCTGCAGCCGCATTGTTTTCCCACGAGAGCCACTTGTTTTTATCACCTCCCCTTTCCCCACCCCTCTCACTGATGTTCGAGAGAATGAGTAGTAGCAGCAGACGACTTTCGACTGGCAGAAAAAAAAAGTAGGTGAACTGTTCTAGGAGAAGTTTTTCTTCTCGCAGGATGTTATCATCTCGGAATCGCTGTTGTCTCACGGAGTTGGATTTTTTACGCTCTGATTTTGTTTTGTTGATTATTATTTTCTTTTCTTTTTTTTAATGCCACGCTCTTATCGACGTTTGTTCTCACACTGTTTTTTTTCTTCTTTTCACTGCCGCGATTTGCCGACGAGTTGGATTGCAAAACAAAAAAAGATGGAACGTCAGAATACAAGTGATGAATATAAAACATCCTGCTTTTTTTTTACCGCCTTTTTCCCTGTTTTTGAGTTTCTTTCTCTTCTCACGTTGTGCTATGCCTCATCAGCGTTGTCATCGGGAAAAAGCCACGCTTTACTGATCTTTGATTCGGTTATTTTTGTCGTGAGTATTTACACGTATGTAAAAAGTGGATCGTGCGGACCGTTTGTTTCCTCGTTTCTAAAGCTTAATTATCCTTAAAATTATCTAGATTGTCCGAGAGTTCATGGTATGGCTTGGGATTTCGAAAACAATTCGATTCCTGCTTCCCTTTGGGTAAGGAGGCCTCTGAAAGAAAGACATTTAATATTTTATTTAATGCTATGGTCAGAATTCTGAAAAGGATATATATAATTAACAATCGAAATGTGTCGCATAGTTTTTCTGCATGAGCAAATTATTAAGGAAAATAGTATTGCCGATATAATGATAAAATTCCGGTTCTTTGAAGTGTATTGCTGATATTTATAAGCAAGTATCTAAGAAAATATAAGTCATAATAAAAGTCAATCATATTTCGGATAATTAGGTGTTGGCATATATTGGTGAAAACATATTTTTAATCAAGAAGACAGTTTTTCCAGTAGTGAATATGAGTATAAAAATTAAATTTTTATTATGATGTTGATTTTTCTTCCTTGCTCATTAAGTTTTCAATATAAGAAGAGATAAAATGATTTGTTGTTGAATTAAATTAACTATAATCAATGTTAACGAAAGCATATTTCTATTAGAAAAAGTAGGTGTTTTTTTGAAATTTCTTTTAACGCGCGCGTGCGTGCGTGCGTGTGTGTGTGTATGTGTGTGTGTGTGTGTGTGTGTGTGTGTGTGTGTGTGTGTGTGTGTGTGTGTGTGTGTGTGTGTGTGTGTGTGAGAGAGAGAGAGAGAGAGAGAGAGAGAGAGAGAGAGCACGAAGTCTTGATTAAGTACAGAAATCTTTTTTAAAAAATTCGAACTTAGAATTTTGACGAATATTTACGTTTTAGGCCTTCCTAAATTCAAACAATACATTTTTCGGGAAATGTCTGTCTATGACAATATTAATTCAAACACGATTTCACATGAAACAGTTACACGGAATTAAAACCAAATTTGCAGAATTTTGTCATATTTTGAGGAAAAGTTGAGTTTTGTTGAAGAATTTTGTCAACTGTTCGAATATAAGTTAGCAGGATAATTACAAAATGAAGAGAGCTAGATGGACAGAATTCGGTACACATATTTAAAATCTTTAGTATAGATATATACCAAATTTTGGACTAAATCCAATAAGGGGTAGCCGTTTGTCTGTCTTTACTTCCGGAAGCATTCAAACGCCATAACTCAAAAGGGAAATAGCATAAGTGTATCAAATTTGGTTTGTAATTTTTTGACTATAAGATTAACCTTGGGTTAATTTTTTGTTCCGATCGGTTGGAAAAAACGCGAATGAAATACAAATTCGATGTTCGGATCTTTCTAACCCCAGAATAGAATTAATCACAAAAAAAAAAAAAAAAAAAAAAAAAAAAAAAAACTCATTAAAGATTACATAAAAGATTTAGTAAAAGTGCAAAATTCACGCTAATGATTAATATTTTGTAACTATTGTATTATAATAAGCATTCAAGACTTCCATTGATATAACAGCTTTATTAGAAAATACGCGAAACAGTTTTAGAATAACCACCCCCACTGGTTTTGTAACTTTTCGAAGGCGTTTATATGAAAAAAGAATAGGAATTTCAAATGGCAATAAACATTAAATTGAGTAAAAATAATAAATGGAGATTAGAAAGTCGATACTAAGCTTTCAGTTTTCTAAAACTATCTTAGCAAAGAATTCAGTCAAATTCAAACCAAATATTCAACTAAAAGTACTTATGAAATCGTAAGGTCAAGCGTATAACTTTTTGTGCACGTTATTTGAAATCTGACTGTAATCGTAATGTATTTTTCTTTTTCTGTCGTTTTCGATTATAGATATAAAATATTGATGACACTTTTAATGACACTTAAAGGAGTTAAATCTGTAATGTAGCAACGAAACCTATGATGTCACAATGTAAATGACATTTTCTTTTACATAAATTTTAAACAATCTATTTGAATGGGCTGTATCAAGAATTAATAAAAAGAATTCCTACATAAGATTTCTTTTTCTTCGGTTTAGATTTAACATTAGTTATGGATAAGGAATGTGGTTACAAAAATAATACACGAATTCAATCGTCAGTTCCTTAAATAAAAAGATTTATATTACCTAGGCATAGTAAGATTATTGTTATTTTTCATGAAGACTCATTAATATATCATGTTATTAATAACTCTGGTAAACATTTTCTTTTCAATTTTTTTTTCTTTTCAATTTATGCTTCTGGTGGAAAATGATGAAAATGCTATGTATTGGTTAAAATTTTTTTTAAAGAAACTACTGATATCTGGAAAGAAATTGCCATAAAAGCTAATCTTCGATCTATATTTGTTATTGTGACTAATGGCACTTGCCGTGGACAAGCCCCGCTGATACATCAGCAGATTTTAAGCCGGAGATATGCGTATCTTGTTTTAACACTTGTTAATAGCGCCATCTAGGGCCAAGATTACGACTTATCTACATATACGTCACAACCCTTTTTAGGAGGCGGACTACATTCATGCAAAGTCCTTCATACATCTCAAATCGTAATTTAGACCCAGAACAGAGAACGATCACCTCTGACCTAGTTCCCCCAGTGATATTACTCTCGATATGGATGGAGGACTTTGCGACCACGAACAGATTTAACCAGCGCCAGTCGCCAAACATTCGGGGAATCTTTTGGCCGGTGAGTTTCGAACCCGTAACCTAAGAAGTACGAGTTCAGGGCTCTACCAACCAGGCCATCCCGGCCCTAATCTGTGTTTGTATAATTCAAGAAATATGTCTTACATTTTAGTAAATAATATTTATGCTAAATCTTTTATATATTTTTCAGGTATGGATGTTTTCAATTTTGATCCTCACAGCTTCGTTATGGACTATCATGGCATTGGTTTCAGGGAATGCGCTTCAGAAGTGGCGAGATACCTCGTTGGCTTCGAAGGACTCGATCTTCAGGACCCTTTGAGGTTGAGACTGATGAGCCACCTGCAGTGCTTTTCCGCCCAAAGAGACATGGCTCTGAATTCTTCACCGCATCCGAGCCCTTCGCCGAGTCCATGGTTCTCAGCTCTTCCTGCCATGCCCACCCCGCAGTACCCCTCATTCCAAGGTGCCAGAAGTAGTCCCAGGGACCTGTCCATGTACAGCAGCAGCAGTGCCAGTGGTAGTGACAGAAGACCGAGCAGTGCCAGCAGCGCAATGTCCACCGAAAGTACCAGCAAGATGTCGCCATCCAGAGTGAGGTCTCAGTTGCCAATCAGTCCAGTGGCCCTGAATGCGTCCAGTCTCATCGGTAATTTCGGACGAGCTTCGATGCTGTTACCAGAAAGTCCAGTTCAGAGATCGCCAGTGAAGCCTTACAGGCCATGGGGAACAGAGATGGCTTATTGATGTTTATAGACACTTAGATCACTCAGTATGGGAATGAATGTAGCTGTGTAAACAGATTTGTGTCTCCCGGTGCATGGGGAACAGAGATGGCTTATTGATATTTATAGACACTTAAAACATTCAGTATGGGAATGAATGTAGCTGTGTGAATAGACTTGTGTCTCCCGGTGCATAGGGAACAGAGTTGGCTTATTGGTATTTATAGACACTTAGATCATTCAGTATGGGAATGAATGTAACAGTGTGAATATGAAAAGACTTGTGTCTCCCGGGGCATGAGGAACAGCGATGGCCTATTGATATTTATAGACGCTTAGATTATTCAGTATAGGAATGAATGTAGGAGTGTGAAAGATCATACAGTATAGGAATGAATGTAGGAGTGTGAATAGACTTGTGTGTCCCCGTGCATGGGGAACAGAGTTGGCTTATTGGTATTTATAGACACTTAGATCATTCAGTTTGGGAATGAATGTAGGAATGTGAATAGACTTGTGTCTCCCGGTGCATGGGGAACAGCGATGGCCTATTGATATTTATAGACCCTTAGATCATTCAGTATAGGAATGAATGTAACAGTGTGAATAGATTTGTGTCTCCCGGTGCCGTTATTCGTAGATATATTTCATTAGCATTTTGACAAAGACAGAGATATAAATATCCGAATTGTCTGTCTCAGGATTTTCAAATTTTCTTTCTCAGGGCACAATCTAAATGAACTAGCAAAACTTTTAATATGGTTATTTTTCGTTCATATAATTATACATTTGTTGCCAATCATGGCAGTTCCATTTATAAAAAATAAATTGACAACCAGATATGTTAAAATTCGGATAATGGGTTATCAGTAATTAAATAAAAAGGAAAAACGTCAAAATTTTTTTAAAAAAATACTAACTTTAGTTCAAGAAATTAATTTTAACGATTATGAAGAACAGAAAAATGATTGCCATAAAGATTGGCATAAAAATTAAACTATACATAAGAATTTATTGCATAAATATTATATAACTACATTAAAATTGTTCATAAAGGTTTTAATATACATGTGAACTTGTTTAAATTTTTTACTTTTCCCAAAATTAATTTGGAAGACTAGATATTCATTATAATGGACTCCAGATATTTGAAATTTTACTGACTAAATATTATTTTATTGAAGTTTTTAAATATTAATTTTAACTAGATTTAATTTTAGTTATGATTAAGTAATGTTTCACCATTGGAAGTTTTATTACCACTCCTGAGATAAAAATGGAAACAGGGAAAATTGACTTGATTTTTTCCCCAAATGGATGGATTAAAAATGTTTTTTTTTTTCAGATTTACATAAAAATATTTGAGTTACAACAGATTGTTCAAATGTGCTCTATATTCATTAGATATTTTAAGAATAATTGATAAAATAACTAAAAATGTCTTAATAATTGTAAATCCTTCCTTAAAATTTTCTTAATATTTTTGTATTGTAATCACTGTAGATTATATTTTGTAGTATATATCAATAATAAAGGTATTCCCATAATATCAATAATAAAGATATCCTCATAGTACTAATAGTAAAGATATTAAAATGGCATCTAAAATAAATATATTTCCGTGCCAGGAAATGAGGTGGCCCTTCTGAAAAATGATGAAGTTTTTCATATAAATATCTTTTAATAATGTTAGATGTTTAATAAGCCTTATCAGCCATATCTCTACTTATCTAGATATGGTTATAATATCATTATGTGTGATATTAAGTTATGTTTCTTCTATTTTATTTCTCTGAAGAGAGTGTTAATTTATAACTGGGCAGCCTTGTAAGAGAATTCATAAACATTGGTAAAAGTGCCTTTTATACAAAATTGTTATAAACTCCATAAAGTTTATTTGTTAAGGATTTAATAAGAGCCAGTAGTAAACGTGTTAGATGGTTTTTCTGTATTATAATATGGTGATTTATAAAGTTCAGTTGTTGATAAGAAACTTATCATTTTCGTTAAGAAGAATAAATAGAATATTTTATATATATAAAATATATTGCATATTACATTATGATTATTGTTCTTTCGCTCTAGAATCATAATATAATCAACAAACACCAATTATATATATATATATATATATATATATATATTAAAGTTGAATAAACTTTACTAATCGAGAAAATCACCCTTTATGTTGAAAAAGCAATAATATAAATTAGTTATCCATTAATTTTCTTTTGAAAATGAAATATGTGTAAAATTCTTTCATATAAAGGAGAAATACTTTTTTTAGGTGCCTTGAACAATGGAATTTGCTTGTTATTAATGTTAGGCCAAAGAAATTTTTATAGTTTTATAAAAATTTTATGAATGAAAAGTTTTAACCGAAATTTGAGAGCGTATCAGCTAAAACCGTCATCCCAACTTTTGTCTTAAAAGAAGTCTGAAACTGTGAATCCTAAATATTTTCACTCATATTCAATTATATTTTTTTTACCAAATTCTTTTATATTCGTATCCTTATTAATTATGGTACCTAACTTGGCATGAAATTTAATCGCAATTTTTGTCACAGTTTTTTAATAATTCAATTTTTTGTAATTTGAAAAAAGTAAATATATCTCTATTTTGATAGCTCTAGATCCTTAATCTGCTTTTTAGAGCTCTCTGTACGATTTTTATGTTCATTAAATTAATAAATAATTGTTAGTCTGTAAACTTTACCATATTAATACATATTAAAAAGATATTTAAATTCTGTAAATGTTTAATATCCATGTTAATAAATACTTTTTCACTTTCAAAATTGACTTATTTTTAGACCAGAAATCAAAATTTAAATTGACGGATCACAGAATGGTATTTCTATCACCAAGTTGATTAATTTGTTTTATTTGCGTTGATTTTTTGAACCGAAAATGGATTGCGAAAAAAGTATTTAAGAAGCCTTCTATTTAAATATTCTGTCTGATGTTGATATACAATTTTTCATGATATGTGTGAGAATATTCATTTTATGATTTTATAACTACAGAATAATTATTGTTGTATTAATTTATTGTTGTACATAGAAGAGAAAAGTCTTATTTTTTTCATGACGTGGTTTTTATATAAGTATGTTGTGTAAAAATGATCTCATTGAAAATTATTGATAACTGATATTAATGTATGTCATACTTTATAATAAATGTACATTTTTGTAATTTTGAATGGTCTATTCTTTGTTCACATTGCATTACAATATCTGTTAATGGGAAAAAATAGAGACATTTATGATTTTAATTTAAAGTACTTCAGAAATTGCAGAATGTGTTTCTATTAAATAAATGTAATTAACTTTGCCATTTGTCTTTCGTATTTTAACATGAGAGTGGGGCCCTCAAAATTCCCTATCGTAATATTTCTGAACCTTGGGTGAGGTTGCTATTGCTGTTTCTTATGGTACTTGCAATGGACAAGCTCGCGATTTTAAGCCGAAATGAGCGTCTCTTGTTTTGAAGTAGCACCAACTAATACCAAGAGTACGTCTTAGCTAATCAGGCATCACATTCGCTTGTGCGGCCTCTTTTTATAGTGGGGGGGGAGAGAATTCACATATCTCACCGATAGAATAGTTGAAGAACAACCATTCTCAAATCCAGGACGCCCAGATCACGGGGAAGACGCGCTACCCCTTTGTCAGGACGCCGACTGGATGAGATCGTGAATGCTCAGATTTTTATTTTCAGATTCCAGTATAATAATTTTATCCTTCGTTATACAGTAAAGAAAGACAAATGCATTTTGGAAGAACTATTTTCGTTCGATTGAAACCAAAATTTGATACAGAATTACAATTTTAGTTTCACAATCCAAATTTCGTTAATTTAATGTCATTATGATTTTGAATTATCACATTTTCATGCTTACAGAGGATCAAAAATCGTCTTATTTGATTCAAAATTTGATATTAATCTGCACTGTAAATGCAAAAATCTGTGCTTCAAATTGTATCTATTCAGTTTTTTACGTTTTGCATCTATCATGCTTATCTGTGCTCAAGACGCCTCGATTGCCTGGTGGTATGACCTCGTTTTCGGAATCAATGAGTTTCAGTTCCGACACCCCCTTCCACTGAAGATCCCGAAACGAATTTGGTGCAGTCTTGAGATAGTTTCAAATCTGTTTAAATTGGTTAGTGACTTAAATTAATTAAGACAAACAATGCCTAAAAATATTAGGGTTTTCACGTGATAACATGGAATTTGAGATAACAGATTTCAATTTTTTTTTGTTTACAATTTTAAAATGCAATATGGTTTGGGAATTGTACCGGAATCTTATTAAAATCGGATAAATCTTGAAAAGGTGTAGCTTTTTATAAGAAGAAATTAGATTTCAGCTTTAATTTTACTTAATCAATTTGTTTTTTAGAGTAAACAAATTTGATCAGCGAGAATGGTCTCCCCAAGATCTTCCCGCATTCTGTCTAATAAATGTGTCATGTCAAAGAATAACTTACATGGTTAATATAACTTGCGAAAGATATATTAAGTAATACTATTTAGTTAATGTTACTTACGAAATATTAACTTTTAGCATTTTTACTGCTTCTATCGTGTCATCCTCGGAGAAAAATTTGGCGTGTAATTGAAGTGTTTAATAAGATGCAAGTATCCGAAGTTACGATAAGTGTTTATAAGTAGCAAGTCAAATTTGAGTTTTTGAACACGTTTTTCTTAACCTACTAGAACAAAAATTTGACACAAAACTGAAATTGTAGTAGCAATATCCCATACCAAATTTGATATATATTTAAATCATTCATAATTAAGTCATTGCATTTTTGAATTATCGCGTTTACATGTTTCTGAAAATACAGACCGACAGACAGTTAACCCATTGTTGGTTTTAGTTCAAAATTTGACTCGTTCAAAATTTGGTGTTTACACTAGGAATGTTACTGTGCAATTTGTCTATTTAGCTATCTTCATTTTGTAATTACCGAGGAAAATTACATTCGAAGAGCTGGACGGGGGGACTTCTGAACAGATTTAACTCAAAATTTGATCGAAGTCTTCGAAATCGGTGTAAAGACTATATATCAGATTTCGACCATATAACTCAAAACATTTTTGAGCTATCTTAATCACAGATATACATACGGACAATTTTCCAAAACTCATTGAAGTTTAAAACATGGAATAAATTTTGAATTTGAATTTTTTGATGATCACTATTCGTTCTCTACAGCACAAGTATAAGAAAGTGAAAAAAATAATTGAGGTATATTTATTTTGGCATTCAGTTACAAAATTCAATATTTATATCATATAATTAGTATTTACTGCACATGGAAAAAATATTTCTATAAAAAGTGAACTAATTTAATTTTAGTTTAATTTTATATTAAATTCCGATTGAAATCAACACAAGGATATGCTTTTGGACAAGCTTCACAATTTTGGACCCAGTTCGGATGACGTAAATTTATTTAAAGCTGAATCGTTACGTAAAAAAATGTCTGAAAATGAATTTATGAAATTGGAACAAAGAGAAGAAAAAAAGATAAGACCTTACGATATTACAAGTTAAGGCGGTACGTCTGAAGTCGCACAAAAGCCTTTTGATAAATCATTTCTTATCTCCTGGCTAATTGGAAAATTGGTCTAATTTGAGTATTAACAATTATCCTCGAGACCCCATGCAACATATCTTTTTTTTTTCTTTTAACTCTCTCTTCCTTTGCTTTGCTTTTTCTTTGACTGTGACCGAGAGAAATAATTTATTAACTTAATTAATGCAAACGTTATGGCGGCAGAACAAAGTTTTGACGACAGCTCACTTTAAATATAAATTATAGCTCAATGTTAAGATTTTTTTGGGCATAGATAATCTAAATTATATTTTTGGTTTGGCCTAGATTATCTAAATTATATTTGGTTTGATACATTGCACGCTTTTAAATATTTCTGCTATAGTTCCATAAATCTATATAAAATAGCATAAGACATACAGGCGAATTTCCTTAAATTAATTTTAAATATAAATATTTAAACAAATTTTAATGGAAAAATTATAATAACTAAACTATAAATTTTTATTGAAAAATTTCTAGTTTTAATTAAAAATAAACAGTTTTATAAACTTTTACGTGAATAATCTAAATTATCCATGGATTGATCCATGGTTAATTCCACATTTACGATTTTAAATATATGGTTTCTCTTGTCTTTTTCTTACATTCCTTAAATCTATATAAACTAATATAAGACACACAGACGAATTTGTAGTAATTAATTTTAAACTTAAGTACTTAATTTAATTTTATTAAGTAAACGATTATTATTGCTAAGCTATAAATTCTTATTATAAATTTCTGTACTTTTAATCAAAACTATCAAACAGTTTTATTAATAAATTTTTAAATGGATATTCTGAACTATCCATGGATTGATCCATGATTAATTTCTCATTCAAGTTTTTAAATATATGTTTTCTTTTGTAGTTACTTAAATCTATATAAACTAATACAAGACACGCGAAAAATTTGTAGTAATTAATTTTAAATTTAAATATTTAATTAAATTTTATTAAGTGAACTATTATTATTACTAAGCTATAAATTCTTATTGACAAATTTCTGTACTTTTAATCAAAAATATCTAGCAGTTTTGTTAATAAACTTTTACATGGATAATCTAAATTATATTTTTGGTTTGAGGTATTAATTTCACATTGTGCATTTTTAAATATTTATTTTCTGCTGTAGTTGACTATATCTATATGAATTAGTATAAAATATTCGGAAAAATTACATTTATTAATTAAGTTATTATAATTGATGAGCTATCAATTTTTAACGAAAAATTTAAAAAATATCAAAATGTTTTATAAATAAACTTTTACATGGATAATCTATTTTATATTTTTGGTTTGATGGTCTTGATTGCATATTGCATGTTTTTAAATATTTCTTTTCTCCTATAATTGTACAAATTTATATAAATAAATATAAAATATACAGAAAAATTTACTCAAATTAATTTTAAATTTAGATATCTAAATCATACTTTTTTAATTAAAAGATTATAATTTCTAAGCTAAAAATTTTATTAAACATTTTTGCTTTTAATCAAAAATGTCAAACAATTTTATTAATAAATTAATAAACTATTCGGAATAATTATGAAAGAATATAGTCAGTTAGAAATGTAACTGTATATAAATCATTGTTAAATAGGAATAATTTATAATAAAATTTTTAAAAATCCTTATTCAACAAAATAAGTGACTTCAATTTATTACTATACTTCAGAAAGATTTTTATTCACTCTTTTTCAAAATAAAATTATTTTTATGATATAAAATTCAACTTCAATGTTTAAGCTATTTAGATGAACATCTTTAGGATTTATTTTTAAATGTTCAATTTAAAGCACAATTAAACATTTATCAGTTGGCTGAAAATGAAAATCATGTATAATTTTTAATATAACACCTCACGGGAAAGTCTTTTTATGTGGAAAAATCAATAAGTGTTTGTTATATGAAAAAAAGTATTTCTTGAATCACTAAATGAAAATGAATATATTTTAACCCGATATTCTTACAGACCAACATAGTTTCTATAATCAATAATACACATGATGAAAATATCTTTACAGAGTTACCCGACGAATTGAGAATTGTCTAATATGACTCGCTACTTCTCGGATTGTAATTACATATTGAGAAAGGAGTTTCAAGACTTTTAAGTAAAATTAATCGAAACTTTTTCCCCAATAACTTTTAATTCAAACACAATCACTAATTCCTAAAATACTTTTTCATTGAGATTAATTTTATTTTCATACATTTTTTATTTAGTTTTATTACATTTTAAAATAAATCTAAGTAAATTTTATAAAAATTAATTTATTTTTTTAGTTACTGGATTTATATTTATACGCAGGTACAACTATATTAAAATTTATTTTTGTGTCTGTTTTTTTTTATAAGTTACAAATAAATGTGAGTTTTGAAAATAGGATAGCAACAGAAGAATTAGGCTTAAAATATTATCCCGCTATTTTATTTGTCAGAATTTCGAATATCTTTTAATTAAAAAATAATAATTCGATAGTTTTTAAAATAATTTAACAAAAAAAGTTCTTCAAAAATATTCTTTGTTAAATATTAAAATTATACTTTTATCTCAATTATTTCCAACTTTAATTTTCAATAAGTTTTTTTTTAAATTCTGAAATCAATTTTTCTAAGATTTATTACCAATAAATTCTATTCGTCTAAAATCATATTTTTATGGGTTAAATGGAAATTGTTTTTAAAATATCGAAACAATCTTTATTTTATCGAAAACACACTAGTGTGCACACTTTTTAAATTTTAATAAAGTTAAGGAAGTGAGTGAATTATAAAAAGACCATAAATTCCATTTGGATAAATACAAAACAAGTTAAATTAAATAAAAAATATATAAAAAATCGTGCTTATGACAATATACATATGCATATATGTCAGGAAAGGTATAATTTACATATTAATGTTAGGATAGATAAGGAAAGAAAAGCAAGATTTGCATATTAGTATAATAGAAAGTTTCAGAAAGACCACTTTGCTAGTTCTTAAAAACTTCGAAAAATAATTTGAAGCAGGAAAAGCTAGGAAAATAGCAGATACCTCAATAACCTAAAATATAGTATAAAGGGTTTTGGTTTCAATAACTCAAATAAAAAAAATTTAAAAACAAGGACTGAAACAACTCAATTCTATAATTACGTAAGACCATAACAGGAGGGAACAGCTCAATTCAACCAACTCGAAGAAGATCAAAAGAAACAGTTGGAAGCAATTCAACTTTTTAATTATTTTCAGAAAGTATCATCTCCACAAATAAATATAACTGTTCAATTTGTCTGAAGAATTTAATTTAAGACAACTGTTTTCCCAACTTTTTTTAATGAATATATTTTATGATATAATGAATAATTATTCGAAATTTTTAAAGAAAAGACTTTCGTTATAACAGATATGCTGATTTTCTTAAACAGGCAGTAGACCTATTCAAATTTGCGAAATTCCAAAAATAATGCAATAAAATAATTCAAAAAATTCTGTATCACAGTTTTCATTTTATTCGAGTAGATTGTATGCCTACATAAATAAGCAAAACTGATAAAAGTTTTTAAGAATTCAATTTAAAATATCTATACTTCAAATTTTAATGAAATATTTTTATCACATAGATTAAAATATTTTGTCAAAATAATTGAATTTTGATAAAAATAATTTGAATAAAATTAAATTTGTTTAAAATATTTTTATCAAATTGATTTTTTTATATTTGTTTGGAAATAAATTAATTAAAAAATCCTAGAGTAAGTAGGCGTTCTCAAAGTTTTAGCGACTCCATTAATAGCGGTTCAAAGTTCAAAAAGTTCTGAGCAACATTTTAAACTTTTTCTTTCATTTATTTAGAAATAATAATATTTATAAATTAAACATAGTTGTTCGGAGTTCTCTAAATTTCAATTTAGAATTTAAGCATGAATAAAATAATTGAAGATTTAAATATGAGTAAAATTTTGATGCATAATAATGCATTATATATCTATCTATCTATCTGTCTATCCATCTCTCTCTCTCTCTCTTTGTATGTGTGTGTGTGTGTTGCCGAGAAAGACTGAAGTCTGAAGAATCTCGACTTTCACACCGGTGAATGTCAACAAACGCATAGTCGCTTGGTGCATGTCCGAAATATTTGCTAAATACCCTTATTTCTGACTTACATCGATCAAAGTCGACATGCACCATGCACTAATGGTGAATGTTGAACGGGTCCGATATTCATATTTTCTTTTCCGTAATTCAGTCGGGATAAATGTTTCGCCTCTCTTTCTTATGGGAATGATTAAGAACTTAAAACACGCTGTGCATTCAAAATGATGCTTATTTTGTAATCAATTAATAATTTTTAAAAATTGTTTTAAAATTTTAATTTTAAATTAATTAATTAATTTTACTTAAAATTAAAATAATAATCCTCTCAATAATTTATTTTAAAAATAATAATTCTTTTAAATTATTGGATAATTCAGAACTACCAAATAACTTATTTTGAATAGCATTTATATCAATTAGTTTCCTCAATTAAATTGCTAATAAATAAATTAAGTATGCAGATATCCTTGTAGTTTCAGTCTAATATTAATTAAGTATTATGAAATTTTTATCATAAAAATTGATTACAAAATAAGCATCGTTTTGAATGCACTGTGTGTTTTAAGCTCTTAATCATTCCTTTCAGAAAGAGAGGCGAATTTTAATTAATAACTAAAATATTTTAATTAATTTTAAAATTCCAAGCAGCACAACTGATTTTGCGGGAAACAGCCAGTTGCCTCTTCGTTGGTTAATTAATTCAGAAGAAGCTGTTCTAGTTAATTAATTCAGCAGAAGCTGTGTAAAATTGCTGACATAGCTAAACGCCGATTACTTTTTCACACTCCGTGGGAGAGATGAAAATTGCTCATCTAAACAAAATTCCTTTAAAAAGATCCTTGTGTTTCCCTTGTTTCTTAAGCGTGAGTCATGGAAATCCTCACTGAAATCTGATTTTAGAATCTCTATAAAAAAATATTTTCCCTATCAAAGTCTTGGTATTTAAGACCAGGGATAATGATTTCCCGGCCCTGTTTTACACCTAGCTTTTTCGTGAATTCCGTGTTGTGTCGTTCTGTGTTGTGCACGTCGCTTTCGCTTGTAAATAATGCCTGCTCCCGTGATGGAATAAAAAGAACTTAAAAATTCAACCTGTTTTCTCCATGATTTCGGCCACGGCTCTATTATTTGCTTTCAACAAATCATTTGAAGGTTTTTCATTATCTATCTATCTATCTATCTATCTATCTATCTATCTATCTATCTATCTATCTAACTATCTATCTATCTATATCTATATCTATATCTATCTATCTATCTATCTATCTATCTATCTATCTATCTATCTATCTAT
>JAOUZG010044158.1:2823578-2860618 GCA_026289955.1 Argiope argentata | reverse complement strand
TATCTATCTATCTATCTATCTATCTATCTATCTATCTATCTATCTATATATATATATATATATATATATAAACACCGACGAATATCTAAAAGTACTGGATGATGTCAAAGTTATAGGTATTCTAACAATTACGGTACACAATTTAATACGCCGTAAAATATAATTTCACATTTCCTTTTCATTTATTCACAAAAAAAAAAAACTTTATAAAAAACACTATTGTTCAATTCTCTCTAGCCATCTGAATAAATTTCTACAAAACTATACTACACAGATCAACACCATCTGTTAAAAAAAAGATAAAAAAGAAAATCAATTCATTCATTCCAGAAGCCCGAACAGATTTTTCCATAACAACCGAAAGTTTCCAACGGAATGGAAAAGGGAGGGAGGGGTGTTCCCCCCCCCTCAACAAAAAATCCACCACACTGCACCCAACTGCCGTTGCACTCACTTAACATCTCCAGTATCACCCGCACACCATACAGATGCAAAAACAAAATATAAAAAAAACACGGAATAGCAGCAGCAGGAGGGGGAAGGGATTGCGGGCCGCGAACAGGTGATCGGGGCCCAGCGTCGCACGTGTCTGCAAACACTGGCCACGGTTCACGTGCCCCGTCATTGTGGCGAAAGAAGGTTGAAAAAAAGGGAGCTGGAGCACGCGGACGGTGTGACAGCGCTGAGCGCAGGATTCCCACGAACCCCCGACCGGTGGCCCATGACCCCCCCGCACCAGACGCGATTCCCCTTGGCGACGGAACAGGTGGCGATCACGATGCAAATGTGGCAATCCTGGAAGAAGAAAGTGCATGCTGCCCAGTGAGTTTTTTTTTTTTTTTTTTGACGATTCGGCATAAACAAATCAGATGGACTTTGTTTCTTCGCGCGTTAAATGTCACATTATTTTAGAGGTCGACTTGAATAGCTGTCAATTCGTCCCTCATTTTGGTCTCATCGATTAAAATTTTTTTTCTCTCGCTAGATTACCCTTTTTAATGAGCAGAAAAAAAGGTGATAAGTTTCGAATATTATATAAATAAATAAATTTTTTTAAAAAATTTGAAAGGTAATTTTTAAATTTTATTTCTATACTTAATTTTTACTTTCTCATATAGTACATAGTATAGAAAATGTATAGCAACCGTTAACAGGGCCCGAATTAGCCTAGTTGAGGTCCGGGGCAAAAAATTCTTTGAGGCCCCCTCTGCTTCACTACTTTAGTAATGAAGAAGATTCATTAAAGAAGGAAACGTAAAATAATATTTGTATTAGATTTGGGGACCCCCAATTATGTGGGGCCCCAGGACAACTGCCTCGCATGTCCCTTCCTTAGTCAGGCCCTGACCGTTAAAAACATCGAACTCATGATTTTTGACGTGTCTCCACGTTTCGGACATCCCTGAGTTCGAGAAACATAGTTTTATAAAATGTCCGTCTGTCTGTCTGTGACAAAAATTAATTCAAAAATACTTAGAGCTTAACATTTGAAATTTGGTGTACAGTTATACCAAATTTGTATATTTCCACTTTATACCAAATTTGTAGATTTTTGTCAAATTTTGAGCAAAATCTCCAAAAAAATCTGTCTGGCTGGCTAATCGAATATAATTTTACATAATAACTACAAAATGAAAAGAACTAGTTAGATAAAATTCAATACAAAAATTTGACATCTATAATACAGTCAGCTAACAAATTTAACTAGTAGTTAACCTTTTGTCGATCTAAACTGCCAGAAACAAACAAAAAAAAAATGTCAGAACAAAAATTTGTCAAAATTTGAGCTCAAATTTTAAAAAGAATCTCATCGTTTTACACCGCTCTCAGTCAAAATAAAAAAAAAAAAAATATGGAAAATATCGATCTGTTTGTAACAAAGATAACTCAAAAATAATTCGATCTAGATGGTTGAAATTTGGTGTATGGTATTAACATAAAGTTAGTAGATATCTATCAAATTTTGTGTGAAATCTGTTCAGAAAACTGTTCGTATATTGGTCCGACTGTTTCTACCATCTAAGTTTGTCCACGTTGTTTTGAATCCCCCTTTATATGTAATGATATTTTAAACTCACACTTTAAATTCAAATTCAATTCTTAATTATCAATTTAAGTTAGCCATAGTTACTTCATTCTAAAATATTCTCTTGTTTCCTGATCCATTCCGCTTGTTCTAGTTAATTAATGCAATAGAAAAATTGTAAAATTGCTGACTCAGCTAATCGCCAGCTACTTTCCCACACTCCAAGCGTAGGGATAGAAATTAGCCAGCCTAGTAAATTCAGTTAAAAGATCCCTATGATTCCCTTGCATGAGCTGTATTTGCAATTGACATGCGTCAAAAAATCCCTATTACAATTTTAACGGTATATATTAATAGGGATAATAGATTCATCAGCTTTTCCGTCATTCCGTTTTGTGTGCCTTCTGTGTTGTGTTCGTTGCTTATGCTTGTACATAATGCTTGCTTTCCGTGGTGGAATAAAAAGAACTTAAAAATTCAACCTGTCTTCTCCATGATTTCGGCCACGACTCTACTATCTGATTTCAACAAATAATAATTAAATGATTTACATTATATATTTATCTTGTTCAAATTTTCAATCGTTAGTAAAATGTTTTTTATTCATCCTCTCCAAATGCAAATTTTAAATCTTGTAGTAGATGACACTTGATGTTAATACAGTTTTTTAAAAATATTAATTTGTTCATTAAATTTAATTCATTTTTAATACTTTTAAATAGAGTCTTACCAGTCTATAATAGAAATCGAAATCAACAGGCTGCAGCTCAATCGGTAAAATGCGAGATTTCAGTATTTTTCACGTGAAGGTGAAGAATGTGAGTTCAAATGCGGGATGGTGAAAAATGTGAGCGAAAATCAGTAAATTTTTGATAAATTATTTATTTTAATTGTAATTGTTTAATAAAAATTAAATAAAATAAAATTTTGCTTTGTTATTCTAAGTAGAAATTGGCTTTATTTTTTTAATATTGCTTGTTGTTTATTTTACAACAATAGGTTTTATTGTAGTAAAGAAATTCGAATCGTTTCATCGTTGTTACAAATATTTCATTTTGAATTTTACACCCATATTTACTCATGAGGGTACGATGGTTACTGTTAATTTTTTTAAAAAACGAGTAGATATTTATTAAAAATATGTTCATATTATATTTTTACATTTAAAATTGTTGTATTTATAATTAAGTTTTAATTTTACAAGAAATTAACGATGAACACTTCTGCAGTGCTCTCATTTTTAAAAATTACTGCTTTATAATGCAATGTTATTGAATATACAAAAACAAATCATCATTCTTATTGTTTTAAAACTACTTTTTCCCATCAATGGAATTAAATTCTTTTGTTAAATTAGAAAAATATTTATCAAATCCTCTAAATTATCACAATTATTCTATAGTAGACAAAAAACTTCTATGACGGAAAACTAATATTTGACTTTTCGGCGAGATGACAAAATAAAGAGAGAAAAAGAGAGCAATGCATTGCATACTGAACAGCACAGGCTATGGCTATTAAAAGAACGTAATATATATCCTATGAAATTTGAAGATTTAAAATCCTTTGCTGGGAAAGCCAGTAAGAGAAAATTGAACACCGTAAAATATTTAACTGAAGCTTTGAACACCCACGACGAGCTAGATAGTTGCCAAAGTAGGCTAATTTACAATATATTGGAGTATTGATTACTCATTAATTAGGTTTTAGATTTGTCTTGACGTTGAAAAGAGGTTGTTTGTTACTGATATAAAATTTATAATCGTTTTTTTAGCAAAAGAACGGGAAGTTTTAACGGTTATTTTCAATAACAAGTCCTATTTCTCTCCGCTCCTCTCAAATCTTAAAATGAGGAGGCGGGGGCTTTCGATCGAAAATTTATGAAAATGAGGCTCATAGTGAATGGAATCTAATAGAATTATGGCTTAATTAGTACTTGGATAATTTGAAGATTTTTAATTCTAATTCGTCAGCAATTCGATTTTTTCCCCATCACACTCGAATTTCTTATTAATGTAATTTTGTAATATTGCATTCAAGACGAATTTATGTTGTTTAGTTTAAAGTCAAACCTAGAAATTATAACATTAAAAAATCAGAACTATTTTGTTAGCTAAATACGAAAATACTTTATATACTTACTAAGTAACTTTTTACATTTCTTAACTCACTCGTGTTTATTATATTTAATATATTTAATGAAATATCGTATTTAATGAAATATCTTTCTTTAATAATAGATTTTCACTCACTTCTTATTGCAATAAAATTTAAAATTGTGAACAAAATTGTATTTTTTTTTATAAATGACTCATGAATTGATCCATTTTTATCATATTTCCTTATGAATTGGTCAATGGACTTATTTTAATTTTAAATTGATGTCACTTCTTAATAATAAATTTGAGAAAAAAAAAACATTTTAAGATTTAATATTGTACTTAATAATAATCGCTGACTAGAAAGAAAAAAATTAAAATAAAAAGAATTCTGTTTTTTAAATTAATAAACGTGCTTTTCAAAAATTGTTTTAATAATATTATTATTACTTTAGTTTCTGGCTGAAAATCGACTGACAACCGTGTGTTTTCGAAAATTGTCTCTATGGGTCCCGTATTTCCTAAGGCAAGTTCTCTCAGTTCTGAAATAGTTCTCGCGTTGCTTTAAAATAAAAAAAAAAATGTGTTTGAATCGATTTAAATGGGAGTGGAAATTTTCTCCATTGCAAATAGCAATTTAAAAAAAAATATTCGTTTCAAGTAGTGTCGCCATCTCTAGAATCATTTTTGAAGTTATTTGGCATGGTTTCTAATTTAAGAAAACCAAATAGAGGGATCTATCCAAAGGGGATTTGTATAATATTCGGGATACCAAAATGTAAATTCATAATTTTCCAATAAATTAAAGCAAAGTAATTTCATAACTTGTTTTTTATGTCATTGTGATGATTAATCTGATTATCAATTATCTCTTGCCATCACCAGGACAAATTTTAAATTTAAGATTTGTAAAATAAAAATAGGTGTTAATGAAAAAACTACAACTATTTATGAAATTTTAAATAGTTTATTTATTTATTTTTGTAATATACAACTTTGAAAGGTTGGGTGAATTGAATATTCCATGCAGACACTTTAATTTTCTATGCGATATGTAACAACCTCCTCTGTTTTAGAAAAAGAAATATTACTGAAAGCAGATTATATGTCAAATTAGATTTGTTTAAATATATGTTTTCAATGCCAGCCGAGTCAGTAAGAGAAGGGATATTTTTATGGTTTTAAGGATGTATCCGCAGTGCTATCCTGAATGTTCCTTTTCATTAATTTATAAAATAATCTATTTAGCGTTTTTTTTTCATTTTTCAGTTTATTTTATTATTTTTGCTGAATAAATTCTTTTGAAATATCTTTCTAACAATTTTTATTTCGAAAATCCAATTGCATTCGTTTTTATCTTTATAAATATTACTTTCCTAATTTTCAATCTAATTTATCCCATAGTAACTTCATTCTAAAAACATTTCCCTTATTTCGTGTTCCATTTCACATATTCTAGTTAATTAATTCAACGGAACCCGAGTAAAATTGCAGAATGGCTGAAAGACGGCAGATTCCCATCCTCCGAGCGAAAGGATGAAAATTGCTGAGCTTTTAGCTTTCTATACTTTTTGAAAGATCCCTGTGTTTCCCTTGCCTGATTAAGCGCGTCTAGAAAATATGCATGGAAATGTATTTGTATATCAGCACTGTAAAAAAAAAAATTCCCTATCAAAATCTTATGGTATTTAAGACCAGGGATAAGGATTTCCCGTTTCTCCTTACGCTTCTGCTTCTGTGCTGCGCTGTGAACGGACGCGTCTTGTCCGTGCTCTTGTAAAAAAATCGTAATCTCCAGGGATTGATATAAAAAATTTTACTCGGAGATTTGGAAGCATTGAAGCAAATTTATGAATGCATTATTCTCTGAAAATCTGTACATTCGCATGCATTTGGAAAGAAAGAAATTTAAAAAAAAACCCTATCAAACTTAGATAAATAAAATTTAGCATATGGTGTTAATATTAAAATTTTAGTTTTGCATTACGATTTGGTTTGAGTTTATCCGAAAAAAAAAGGAGGTCGAAATCATATTCTTTTGTAGCTGTTGTTACTTATGGCATTTGCTCTGCACAAGCCCCGCTGATACATCAGCAGATTTTAAGCCGGAGACATGCGTCTCTTGTTTTACAAGTAGCGCCCTCTAGGGCCAAGAGCACGACTTAGCTACAATATTCTTTTATCTTCTATAATATGAAGCCCAGAATAATAGTGTACTGCACTCCTGAAAATAAAAACCTGAGCACTTATATTGTTCACGGTCTTGTGAAAAGTATACGACTTTTATGTGAAAAGGATATGGGAAATATAAGACCATCATCATTTCACGATTTTTATGTGAAAAGGATATGGGAAATATATATCCATCATAAGAAAATATAAGACAGTGATTTAGCAAGGCTGCTCCCACTTGTTCCCTATTGTGTTCGATAAAAAACCCTTTGCAAAATTTTTTTTCATTTATTTTTATAATCTTGGGATCGTATTGAACAAAATGATAACAGTTAAAGTTTAGATTTTCAGAGCTTGCTTAAAAAATAGTTGAAATTGAAGCGCAATGTCATCTAGTATATACTTATTGTTATGAGGAATTAATATCTATTATTATCTATGTAGACATTTTGTAATTATATCTATGTAGTAAAATAGGCAAAAACAAAGTTTTATTAATCACCTAAAATGTAATGGTATTTTAATACAAGTTGAGCAGTTATATTTTATTCTTAGCATTAAATTGAATTTCTAAATATTTGCACATTTTCTTTCTGACTTATTAATTCAGAACATATTTCATACAACTTTCCTAACAACAATAAATATTATTCATAATTCAGTTTACAAAGTAAGCTCAGTATATATTTGCATAGAGAATTATGAACCACGATTATTCTAAAAATGACATTATTGACTAGTGATTGCAATATATCCCTACAATCTGTCTAATATGCTGTATTTAATAGCCCTTTAATTCAGCTAAACTGTCTATCTACATTTAAACAATAAACAAGCCGCTTTGTACAATCTCAAATATTATAAATGTGAAAGTTTGGATGGATGGATGATGTTAGTCAATCACGCCATAACGGCTGAACGAATTTGGATGGAATTTAGCACAGAGATAGATTATAGTCTAGAAAAAAACATAGGTTACTATTTATTCCGGTTAATTAAGCGATTAATTTTTTTATTATTTAAAGACTAACTTTCCAGCCGAATATCTTTATTTACCAACCGCCAAATGAATAAGACTTGAGTTTGTTTTCCCCCCACGCAAATGAGGTTGAGCTTAGCATATTTTCGACCGATTATTTTAAACAATTATGTTTACTTTCTTAGAGCTTGATGCATTTAAAATTAAACATTGTTAATTAATTGATACTTCAAATTCATTCTGAAGCACTTTTGGATTAAAATAAAACAGAATAAGGAAAATTAAAATTTTCTAATGTTCTAATGTAATGTTTCTGTGTAGAAAATTAACACATTTGCGTTGCCCCAATTTGCGTTAAAAATGCAAGCATGTGCAGTGTATTTTTGATTTTGTCTTGACCAGACTAATCAACAAAAAGATTTTGAATAATTGGTTTGCTGTTTTGTTTTTAAATAAACATTTTAGGTTAGTTATGTAGGCTAAACTTTGATATACAACCATTTGAAGTTTTGACAGTCCCTTGATTTTTTCCTGCTGTAAGTATTCTTTTCGCCTACTTTCATTTTTGCTGTTGTTTTTGTGTTCATTCCGTGTTTCTGCATTTATTAATTTTTTTTCTATACTTGAGTTAGTATAGAAATTGCGATTAGACCGCCATACATTGCGCATGCATAATAAATTGTGATTAGACCGCCATTTCTCATACATACACATCAAAATTTCCAGACGTACGAAGTCTCGAATGAAAGCTATTAATAAATATATCTCAAAATTAAGATAAAAAAAAGAAGAAAATTTCAGATAATTAACATTTATTCAATGTTTGCTGAAAAAAAAATAGATACAAATGTTATTTTTTAAATGTTAGCCAATCATAAAACGTTTTGTTATTATTAACATGATTTTAATAACACGATTTCTTTTCGGTAAGTTTATCGCAATTGATTTTAAATTAACTTCTCGTTGAGTTAGAGTCTTGAAACTTAAAATATAGCTCAGAATGGAATGACAATGAAATATTGACTCATTTTCTTATATGTCTACTTGTTCTACTGTTCAGTAGAAATTCTACAATACATTAAAAACTTTTATTATCGGTAGATGGCGCCATGGGAAGTCTATAGCTCTTTGAGAAGAGTTAAAAATCGGAAGCAAAATTTCATATATAAAAAACATGAAATGCAGAAAATAATTATTTAAATTTTAAAAAAATTAATGTACCCTGTTTTTAAAAATTAATTAAAAAATATTTTTTTCTTACATCATTACATATTTAATTTACATTTATGAATTATTTTATACTTTTAAGTCTTTTAAAAAATAGTACATGAATTTTTTTTATTTAAATAATAATTTCAGCTCAGATTAATCTGAGGTCATTTTTGCTCTTGGTTACGGGAACGTGAATGTCTCTATAAATAGATTTTCCTTTAATCTAAATTTAGATTATAAATATTCTTAATAGAAATTAGAAACATTTTTAATAATATTTGGTTACTAGAAAGTTGAAAAAAATTATGTTATTTCATTGAGTAACTAGTTATTTCAGATAATATTTTATCATAATCGGCTTGTTATTTCATGGATTGCCTAGTTATATGCTGAAATGGCATACACGATCTCTCTCTCTATATATACGAAGATATATATAAGAAAGAGATGTATATATAAGAAAAAGATTATGTATTTTACATGTAAAATGGCATTGCTTTTGAATTAATTTTTATTTACCATTTCATTTAAAGAATCTATTTTTTAACCTGCTTAAGAGCGATGGAACATCTAAATACATTCAATTAAAATTAGTCTTAATAGAATTAATAATCATAATTAATAATTTTCGTTTGACTTTTTATTGTGCCGTCATCTACTGTAGAAATATGAAACAATAAATTACGTAATATAAAAAATCCATTTATTGTAGCAAATATATACAAAAGAATGAATAATTGAAAAATAAGTATATACAAAAGAATAAAGATGTAAAAAACGATGAAAATTGCATGAAATTTAATATATAAATATGAGAAAAATATGATGAGGATGAAAATTTTGAGAACAAGTGCAATTGTTAGCACGATAACAAGGTCAGAAAACAAATAACATTCTTGATGATGCAAAGTAAACAATAATCTCAAAAGTTTTAAACAAGGAGGATAAAATAATAAAAATAATATTAAAAATATACAATATCACATGTAATCTCTTTTCAAAAATATTGTCAGCAAGATTTCGTTGCTCTGTCAATAAATTGGACAGGAAATAGGGTAAGTTAAACAATCTTTACTATTTTTCAGCGTTTAACAGTAAATCATGGTATCAAAATTACACATTCTCTCTCTATGTATTTTATTTTTTCTTTAAAACGTATAACATGCTTCCGAATTTATATTACATAAAGATGGATCTATTATCTTTGTTATAAAACATATTTACATGTTAAATATGTTTAACACATTTAACATGTTAAATATATTTACATGTAAATAAACATATTTACATGTTAAATATGTTTATACATATTTACATGTTAAATATGTTTATACCAAAGTTAATTATAAACCTTTCAAAGTAAATATGAATTCTTATTCAAAAAAATAGTTTTAAATGTTTGTTATAACATTTAAAACTATTTTTCTGAATAAGAATTTCTTAATATATTCATTTCTGTAAAATCTTGCTGATGTATTTAAGATCTGTAGCGATTGAAGATCGATAGGACCAGTAGCCGAGTAACATGACCATAATACAAAAGTCGACTTCGGTATCGTAGATGTTATCTGGCTTATAAAGCTAAAGCTACAGTACTCCCCCACCAGTGAATCGGAGGGACGAACGATTTTGATAGCGCCACGCGTTATGACGAGTTGCTGCTTACTCGTCAAGTGTCTGACGATTTTGCTACGGGTAGATGGCGCCACGGCTGCTGTGGAAGGTTGCGTTGCCAAGGTCACCAATGTAACGAGTAAAGGTCGCGATACGAACCTGCGACGCTAGGACCAGTAGCCGAGTAATATGATCATAATACAAAAGTCGACTTCGGTATCGTAAATGTTATCTAGTTTATAAGGCTAACGCTACAGATCGAAGATACAAAATTACCAAACATTGGCATTTATGTATGAATATTTGAAACCATATTCTAACTGTCTTTCAAGGAGTCATGCTTGCCCATGCACTTTCTGGACATATGCCTTTGATTCTGTTTGTCCGAATGGCAACGTCAATTATATCGTTTCCTAGAAAATAATCTGTTGCCACAATGTTTGCTTTTTGCCAGTAAAGGTCCCTGAACCAATGCGTAATGTTCCTGTTGATTTCCTCCGCCAGAACTCGGAGGCCACTCACCGGGTGCAGGATTATGGACTTGGTGTTCGGAGTCATCTCCGCCATAGAGGCCCACAGACCCTGCGGTGTGGGCTTTTCAAAAAATTCCCTGAAGTACTCCTTGAGCCCTTCTGCAGTCTGTTTGTTGCCCCACGCTCTCGGAATGCTGGGCCAGAATGCACCAGGGAAGAAAGAGTTTCGAGTTTCGCTGTCGTAGCTCACGAGGACATTTTTCTTGTGCTCCCATAAATCCCTGAAAAGGCATAGATTATATATTAGCACATGTTTTTCAATTACAAATTAGATAATACAAAAAAATTTAAGAATTTTGGGAATGAGAATCTGAATATCCATTTAAAAATATTTATTGAGTTATAATCAATGATATGAAAGCTCCTTTTGGGGGGATTTTATACTTATTAGAAAAGTGCTACTTTTCATCACAAATAACATAAATTGGAACTATTTATATATATATGTTACCGTTAAAGTATGAAATCCGTTATTTTATAGAATACCTAGTTATTCCATGAAATAACTGATCATGTCCGTTAAAGTGTATAACGCTCTTGTATTTCATGGTTTAACTAGTTATTTCATAGAATAACTATCTGCAGCCCGTTAAAGTGTAAAATAATCTATATCATATCTCTCTCACGACAAATACATTTACTTTCCCCCCTACTGCATTTATGAACTGTTCCAGGCCATTGGGAGATTAAATTAATACCGTTAGACTAATGTTGGATAAATCTCATTCTGAAGCCTCTGAGGGGTTTACCGTCCGTATCCCAGTGCTTGAAGTTGACAGAGGAAAAGGTGATGCCAAATCTATTTTAGCTATCATCATAAAAATAACCGAAGAAGGATTTTTTCAATTGGGCACAAGAAACGGCCGCATAAAACAATTATATTTCCGATCCCAATTCTGTGTCTGCGAACCAAAATTAATTAAAATCGAAAAAGTACCGGATGTAGAAATATCGCTCCGGTCGGTTGCTACAGCTCAAAGTTTAGGTACTGCTCAGGGATTTAAAAAAAAATGTTCGTGTAAAACCGAGTGTGTCCACAAAAAACGTTTTTGTTTTAGAAATAATGTTCTTTGTAATTCCAAGTGTCAATTTAGTAATCCTTGTTGTAACAAATGATTTTATGGTACGTTTCCACAAACATCATTAATACGCTGCATAAATTAGATGAATAGCTTCTTTTTCATTTTAATTGTCTATCATTAGTTTATTTAAAAAATACCTAGTTATTTCATTTTAGATAAATTGTCTATTTTACACTTTAACTGTCTCTCATTAGTTAATTTATAGAATACATAGTTATTTCATAGAATAACTAGTTAAAGTGTCAAATTAATAACATATTGCACACTTTAACGGACACTATCAGTTATTTCATGGAATAACTAGGTATTCTATAAAATTATATACTTTAACAGTAACATATATATATAAATTTATTGCACTTGGTCTGTGACATATATGCATGAGATGGCGTTACATTTGGTCAATATTTTCCGTAATTCTTTTTGATTACAACAACACTGGTGTTAACATTTTTATTTAGAAAGCAATGAAACAGTGACGTAATCAGCATAAGTGGCACTTAGGCATAATAGGATTTTTTTTTGTTTAAAAATCTTCATAAATGCAGTGTGGTAGGGTAACGTGGAGTGAAATAGAAAAAAAACACTATTGTTTTTATGAGTTCTTTTTAAAATCAAAATGGCGAGTATTCGAATGATTATATAAGCCTCGAACCTAATTTTCGCTTTGTAAGCCAATGTTGACAAAAAATGACATTATTCTCTTGGTTCTAATCATTCTCTATAGCATTCAGTCACTGATTAATAAGCATAAATGTCGTCTGCCTCATTATTTTCAAATTAAAGACATTTTTCTTCGAAATGCAGCATAAGTACATTAACGTTTTATTCCTTTGGCATCTTTAAAGATCGGAAGCAACTAAAAATAACAACCACCGATAAAGGTAAGATAAGGCATCCTCTCATTTCTCTCGGTCGTTGCACCACGACAATAAGTTGTGCACAAAAACTCAACAACCGTTTGAAAATTCGGTGAAAATGAAAATGGATGATAATTCCACGTAAGTTGAATTTTTGAACCTTCTACACAAAAATTCCCATAAAACAATTGAAACAAAGTTGTAAAATAGAGATTTTTTTTTGCACAATTTTTCCCGAAAATAAAGCAACAAGCATGAATTCTTACCCGATCGTAGCATTTTCAAACTCGTCTGTGAAAGGTATGAGATAGGATCCCAATACAGATACGATGAGTTTCTGCAATTTCTGATGGATCTTCTCGTTGCGGAAACCATGTGGGAAGTTGTGGAAGTCCAAGATGACGATTTCTTTCGGACTTAAAGACAGAAATTTATGCACCTGCAAGAACAAAAAATAAATTTTAAGAGATTCGATCCTCTATTTTGAATCTGTGTCGCTAGATAATGTTTATAATATATTATTTAAATGGATTTATCTCAGATAAAAAGAAACATATTTATTGTATTCCCAAATGTTCACCAGACGTAGTCTAAAAACGAAGACGAATATTTTCTTTTTAGAAGACCCTTTCCTTTTTTTAGACCAGAAGTGATTGGTGTTGCATTGTCTGTATTTGAGGGAATTCTGATTTTTTCCAAATGATCCGATAAGTGCTTGTTGAATTTAGGAATCATCATAATGATTATAAGAGAAATTCTGTTAAGAGATCTATTCAATGACTCTCCATTACAACTGTACCTTACATCAAATATGAAGAATGTGTACTTAAAATAGATAACTATAATTCTGTATACATACAATAAAGAAAATAGATTAGTGTAGCTGAACATATTCAATAGTTATTACATTATATTTGTTACTTTGGAATTTTATGTTCGAAATATTTGGAACATAAGACTTCAGTTTAAGTTTGGATCTTTATGCTTGATTCGTTTGTCTTCATATTATCTTCAATTATGTATATATAAAAACTTTTGACTATAGCAACGGCAACATATAAAAAATGTATTTAAAATTGTTTTAACACGTGTTTTTATAAATACTGTAACTAGGATATCTTTGTAAAACAAAGATTTTTTTCTTTAAATTGTAGAAAGTACAGATGAAATTCTACTTAAATACACCTATTACCATAAATTCTCATCATTTTGTATTTTAATAATGCATAATACTCGTAATATGGTCATTGGTTACCAAGGTCATAAAATATTCGTTTAATGGCCCCATAATTGTAAAAAGTTTATTACTGGTTTTGGTAAATGTGTTTGGTAATGACACAGAATGAAAGTGAACAATAGTGTTCAATCGAATACACATCTCTAACATATTTTAGAAATGCGAAAACGCCTTTTAAGATCATTTGAAATTTCCAAGTTATAGCTGTTACTGAAAAAAAGATTCCTCAAATTGATTCTCTTCAGAAATTTGAAAGAGACACATATCTAGTGGTAATTTAGCAACGAATTTTTTTTGTGCTATCCAATCCTTAAATATGGTAACCCATTAAAATGGGACCCATATATTCTTAAAAATGGTAACCCATTAAAATTGGGACCCATATACGAATTTCTGTTACCCATATATTTTGCATGACTTTTAAAAAAGATTCAATAAATGAACGTACTCAAAACGTTCCATATTACTTTAGTACTCTATAAGTAAATACGTTAAAATTTAATAAAATTTTTATTAATTAAAAACTGAAATAGACTTTTAAAAAATTTTAGTGAGCACCTACAACCAATGAAGAAATTATGGGCTAATTTTGATAGGCGCAGGTAAAACTATGTTTTATAAAGTCTTTTGAACAGTTTTTATATCAAATAAGTCGCACTTTACAGATGGTATTATTTACAAACTTATGCAGATTACAAACAAACTTATGCAGATTATAGAACAAAGATATTTAAAATTTACAAAGACGAATTTACTATTAAAATTAAGCATAATGTAACATTATAATGCGAAAGTAATATTAGAGTCACGTGAATTTCTTTTTTGGTAATTCACAAATTGCGTTTCCGTTTCTTGAGAGTTACTAAACAGATGGAGAATTTTTGAATTACTTCGGAAGTAAAAAAAAAAAAAAACAGATACTTTATCTGAACAAAGATTTTTGCAAGTTATATTTTAACAACAACAAAAAATGTAAGTCAATTTCTACTTACATCAACAAAGAACATTTTTACTTTAATTATTTTTTATTAAATAATTGCAATTAATATAAAAAAGTTTATCGAAAAATTATTTATTTTCTCTAGAATTGAACTTCACGTGAAAAATATTGAAATCCTTTCATTTTTCCGATTAAGCTACTGCCTGTTTATTTCGATTTTCATTGCGAACTGCTAAAAATCTATGTAAAGTATTAAAAATTAAATTTTAGGAATGAATTAATATGTGAAAAAATTGTATTAACATCAATTATCATCCAGTATAAGCTTTAAAAATGTATTTGAACTCTAATGGATGAATAAAAAGTACTTAATTAAGGATTGAAAATTGGAACAAGATATATATAAGGATATTGTGAACTAATAATAAGAATTGAAAAAGAATATAGTTGACAAGCATTATCCATTGCTCGTAATAATGAATATGTTAAAAAATACCAAAGATACAATTCTGGAGATTGAATCAAGGTAAGAATCTGAATTCCTAAGAGATACTTACTTATGCTGCAATAAAAGGCTTCTGATTTAACCTTAGAATCTCGGAAATTTAATTCCAAGGTAATTCAAAACATTTGACTCCATCTATTGAGTTATTTTAGAAGCAAAGAACAAGCTCCTTAATTTAAGGGATTTTTACAATATTGATAAGCTTTTAGCGTAGCGAGCTCGGATTGAATGGACTTTACTTGAGGACAACAGAAACAAATTTATTTACAGGATGACTCGATAAAGTAAAACTTCAGATAAAAACAATCCAGCAGTCAACAGTCACTAAAAGCTTAAATACAAGCCTTACGCAAAATAAACACAGATTGCAAAACAGCTATCGCATAGCACAGCAAACAGTAAATCAGAGCTAGCTCAACAATACAACGTTAAAAGCAAACGCAAACACAGCTCAATAAAAACAAGCGAGAGAGTTCAGCTTACTGTAACGAGTCGCTATTCTTCCGAGAAGAACTAACTGAGGCAACCCGTCCCTTATATAGACGAGCAAGCGAGCCCTTAGGAGCAACGCGACGCATCGTGAAAGATCTGGGGGTCTACCAGAATATTCCCGTCGCCAAATCAACTGAGCTGGTGCGAAGCTCCTCGCCAAACGTCGCCAACGCTTTCTTATACTGCCTTCAAAGATTTTCATTCATCGAATCTGAATTGCAACGGCGACTCACCTCGTGCAAAATGGACTTCACTGTGTGTTCCGTCCTCAGGAAATTGTGGTTGATGTAGAACTTGTCCCCGTAGTGACCCACCCGCAGATCGAAGTAGCGCAGGCCGTACACCAGCTGGTTGAAGATGGACACTTCCTGGGCGTACTTGTACTTGGAGAAGGGCTCCCGTTCCTGTCCGAAGAAGAAGCTGCCGGAGTCGTGGCTGCCCGGGATCATGATCTCACTCAGCTTCAGGCCAGCCAGGTGGTAGGAGCTCTCGGACATCCATCTCGGTTGCGTCCGCAGGCATGTCGAAGTTTCCATGTCCCCTGGAAGGGAATTCCATTGAATAAATGCGCTCAAGTGAAAGTGAAGTGTCAAAGTAAGGAAAAAAACAAGATAAGAGGGAATTACTGTTTCGTAAAAATTGAATTGATAAAAAGTACCATTGCATGAAGTTTGCAGTGTTGGATCCAATAACATTCACACGGGCACTAAAAACAACATTTCACAGTTACAGTCAGGGGAAATGGAGCCAGAGGCATAAAAGGGTATTTTCACTCATTTCTGTCTTTAGTTATAAAACATATGTAAATGGTGCTAATGGGTAACTATAACAGGCCGCTCCACATATAACATAATACCGAAAGTTTCTCTCTACGCTGCCAACTGGAACAGAGCGAATGTCCTTTTCTTCACTGGACAATGCCCATTCCGGACATACCTACACAGATTCCATCAAGCCAACTCTCCTTGCTGTGGCTGTGGGGAAATAGGATCTCCAATTCACTATGCCACAGCATGCCTACTCACTCTCTCATGGCACATGAGAAAGCCAGAAAGAAGTCTCGAAGAAGAATGGTACAGGAGAGTTGCTTCAAACACCTTTTCAAGCTCCAAAATCCACTCCATAGTAAACCATATTCATAAATACCAAGACCTTTTCAAGACTTACAATAGTTGAGACCAGAATTCCCCTTGTGATAATCAACCAAAATTATAACTTAAAAAGTCCCTCAAAAGTGCATTTCTCATGATGGAAATCAATACCCCAGGACTCAGGTGCACGCTACGTATTTCTGACTCTATAGTGATTGTTTATCTGCCATAAATATGTTCACAATTTAATTTGTCAATTTTTCCCTCTTTTCAGTTAGTAATCTAATTCCCCTGAAAGTCTAACTAATAATCACCATTTGTTTGAGTATTCTTGTCCCCTCTATACAGAAAAAATGGAAGAGATTCGTGTAAGATTTGACACCGATGGCATTCTCTCTGGCAACCCCTAAATGCTGCATCGTCTCTTTTTTTCTCCTTTAACAAATCCCCCCCCCTCTCTCTTTCTCTCCCTCTCTCCCATCTTGTGCTCAACCAACTGGTCAGATAACCAGCGTTATAAGCACGGGGGGGGGGGGCGCAGGATGGCGTCATGTTATGTAAATAGTGCTAGGATATGAAACTAGTTTTTTTGCTCTTTCGTCACTTTTATCCTTACCTTTTTATCCTTATTAATGCAAAAATAATAATGTTCTCACATTATTATTTTTGTTTTTATTTTTGCGTTCGTAGATTTCATTTTTTTACTTTTTCTTTTTATTATTATTCGGTTGAAATAAAAAGTTTTTATCAACTTTCTAATTTGAGAAGAAATATTGGTTTCTTTTAATATGTTTAGGTTATTGCCAATTAATTGGTCAAGATATCAGTAAATTATTCATTATTGTCAATATTAATTGATGGAATATAGCTAATATATCAATTGAATGAAAAATATTGTAAAAGTTGATTTTTGAAGCATTTTTTTTTTCTGTTTAAAGAATGTTTATTATTTCTGTAACATGCGACCGGCAAAACCTTTATCAATCATCTTTTTTTTAAAAAAATCTTAATTTTCTTTTTTAAAACATGTATGTTAATGTTATTAAATTGTCCAAAGTATCATTCAATAGTTTTTATTTCAGTACTATAGAAAAAGAAACGAATTGACTCAATTTGCTCAATTGACTCAATTTCCACTCAATTTGCTTGGTTAGGTTAAGTATTCTTATTAATAGATATTGCCACTAATATTAATTTTCACAATTAAAAAAATGAATTGACAGAATTTTTATGCATGTGAAATAGTATCACTGATAGTTGATAAACATGCAAATATTTTAAATCACATTGCTGGCATGTAAGTCATAGAAAAAGCTAAAAGGTAGATTTAGCAATGAAAAAAAGGATAAAGTGTATATGCTATGAGATAATTTATGTTCTTTCTCTTGATATTGTATATGATATTAAACAAGGAACACATTTAGCTTATTTTATAAATGAAATAATTTTGGATAAATTAGAAGTGTGTTTAGTCATAAATGCTACCAATAAATTCAAATATTGTTAAAATTATTATTGGAGGGACTTGAAAAGTACTTTATAAAACTGATATACTTAATAGGTTTTATAGTGTAAAGAAGTCGTAAAACTTATCTCCCTTTGAACAGACACATGTTCGAACATTGTTACTTCTGGCCAGTGGTGAGACGATTCTTTCCTTTGTTGCGCATTGTGATTCTCCCGCTTTGATGTTACCTTCTAGACGTGAATAGAGTCGAGATAATAGACCGCCCATGAGGGTTACAGCCCTTTGAAGAAGGAAACCGTGTCAACCCCCCAGATGTAACTATTCTTCTATGGTACCACCCCAACTGGAATAAATTCCGATAATAAACAACATATGTGTTTTAAGGCCCTTTTGAAGAAATAAGTACTGAAACCTCCATATGTGAATTGTGAAGGGCCTGTTAAGGGCGTGGATAAATAGAAAATATTCCCACGATTAACAGCTGACCATTGGGAATATTTTTGAAGAATTATTGGGTGATCGGCATCTCCAGCGCACCAATGCGAACCTGAGAGGCGGAGTTTCACCGAGGATAAAATGGAAGGTTTTAAAAGGAAGATACAACGAGGAGACGAGCTGATCTGACGAGACCAGTTGATCCGACAAGAGACCGCACTGAACGAGACGAGACGAGCTGTGAGCTGAACTAAGGTGCTGTGAGACGCGCTGAAGAGATACACGTGATCTCGAGTTTATTGATTAAAGATCTACCGGAAGTAATCAGTAGATATCTTAAGCTACACGCAGTAGCCGTATACGCTAACAGCCTGTTAATTCTCGGTATTAGTTGTGGAATTGCAATCTAGATTTAAATAATTCCCAGCATATTAACATAGATGAGGACGAGTTGTTGTTGTTTTGTTATTGTATAGAGCTGTAAATAAAACATTTGTGAGTTTATCTTATGAAACTGATGCAATTAGATTATTTCATTGTTCACTTTGATCAGCTAAAATTACTGCAAAAGAGAATTGTTACGCATAGATAATACATAATTCACTTTTATCAAATTGGAACATAAGATACATGCAAAAACATGTATCAAAATGTTACTGAAGGCTGTAATTACGAGATAAAAAAACCCTTAATCAATTTATCAAGAAAGTCATGAAATGTACTCCATTGAGTATTTTCAATTAAAATCAGAGATATGGTTGTCACCGTGAACACATCAACTGAATTAAGAGGAAATGGGGGCAATGTATTATTCAGAAACAAAAATAGATTTTGTGTATCTTCCAATTCGAATCGATATCAATTTAAAGAGGGTATCAGGAGAGCATATTATTTTATCAGTGCAGATGTGATAGTGTTATACTCTGGGTTCGAGAAACTTGAAAATCCTTCTGCATCTCAAGGCTGAATGGTGAATACTCTTTGTAAGAGAAAGTAAAAAATGTGATCGGTTAGCCAGAAATTTTAGGGAAAACTCACCGTTTATTTTCTTGTAAGCGGCCCAGTACCCTAAGCAAGGGTATTTAGATGAGACTCTCAAATTCCTGGTGTGGACGGATAGTTCAATGTCGGTTTTATAGAAACCACCAGGATAATCGATTGGTTCCAGGGAGAGGATGGGTGTGGCTGTCGGGTCCCTCATTGGATCCACGCGATAAATGTGGATTCGGTCACTCCGGATCGGTGGAGGCCCGACCCAGTTCACCTCCAGGTGGCGCCTCACGACGCCTTTCGTTGTGGTGGAAGCGGTGAGCGAGGATACTGTCAAGAAAATCCTCACTGACAGAGGACTATTGGAATAACAATCTGTAAAATGAGAAAAAATAATTGGGGTTATTTAGAAGAAAAACTAACAATTTTTAAAAATAAAAATATTTGAATTTTTAGTCTGAAACATGATGATATAATAATACTTTAGGCTTGATTCATTGCCTTAATATCAAACTTAAAAAATTTACTCTTCAATTAATGGTGATGTGTTAACAAGCTTGCGTTTATTATTACCATGTGTGTAAATGTTGTAGTTAAAACAAAGGAAAGATTTATATATATATATATATATATATATATATATATATATATATAGGGACACATTTTTAAAAAGTTATTTAAATTAAATAAAAGAAATAGAGAGCACTGAAGATTTAATTTTGGCTTATTAAAATGATTTTTGTGTGATCATATTATCACGGATTTTTGTTGATTATATTTTTGGCGTCAACAAAAATCCGTAGGCGAAAAATAAAAATTTTATTATCTGCACGAACATATCAATAAATCAGCTTTTAATAAAGCGTTGACATTGCATTTACAAAAGCTCTGATTTAAATAAATTAGTTAATGACTACACTAAATAAAATCTGGAAAAATATCATTTTGAGCACACGATTATATAAAATGAAATAAATAGGAAAAGTCATATTTTTTTTAAACAATAAATGCGAGGCAAAGTTGTTTGGATCGTTTGTGATACTAAAGTGACTCATTCAATGAAACCATTAAAATGAATGAAAATATAATTTAACTTACGCGAGCAGTTGGTGCTTAGCGGTTCAAGAAATGATGTTCTGACATTATGCATTGAAAAATGCATAGCAGATTTCATTTTAATCTTTTTTTTATTAAAAAAATACAAAATCTGTCAGGTGGGCGTATGATGAAACGTCGGAAGATCTCAGTAAAGGATAATAGTGCTTTTTTTGGCTTGAAAGCAACGTTGTAACGTTCACAAAACAGCACTTGCAGAAAACAGTACCACACAAACAGCAAATCGATATTAATTTATAGTGACGCTGTTCAAATTGCCTAGAGAGGACTCAATGGAAATCAGTACTCCAAAGACAGACTTCCTTTAACTACACACGATTCAATTGACTTCCATCTATGAACTATTTTATGGCTGCATGACAAAACATCGTATGTTCAAAAATAAATACAGTAATTTGAGTCTTAATGGAGCTATCGCCATGAATCTCGAATGTTCGAGATCCTTCATTCTTTCGTCAAAGTCATCAAGTTTGCATCCAAGGTCGAAGATCAATAACTTAGCATACATTCCGTATTTATTATTAAATCTGTGAAATTGTCTTCTTTATCTGGAAATTTACTGTGCGGGAAAGCAATATTAATAATTTGTATATTATTGAGAAAGACAATAACTGTTTAATTGATTTTCAGTTAATTAGAAATTTTGAAATCCATCCCGGTAAATACCAACTACCCAAGAAATAACTATCAGTGGAAATCGGTAATTTTAGATTCAATGGTCTACACAAGATAACATTTTGAGTAATTATTGTTTAATATATGTTGTGTTGTGACTAATGGGACTTGCCGTGGACAAGCCTCCACTGATACGATCAGCAGATTTTAAGCCTAAGAAATGCATCTCTTTGTTTTTACAAGTAGCGCGATCTAGGGCCAAGAGTATAACTTAGCTACACACACACCACAACCCTTTTTAGGGGGCGGACTACATTCATGCAAATTCATTCACTCATCTCAGATCGTAATTCAGACTTGGAACAGAGAACGATCACCTCTGAAACAGTACCCCCAGTGGTATTACTCTTGACATGAAGAACTTTGCGATCACTAACAGATTTAACGAGCGCCAGCCGCCATACACTCGGGGAATATTTTAGCCGGTGAGTTTCGAACTCTAAGGAGTACGAGTCCAACTCTCAACCAACCAGGCCATCCCGGCCCCATAATGTATGAAGCATGTATCTTTACGTAAAATACGGTTAGTAGCCAGCCAATAAATAATATCATGTTAAAACTTGATTTGTTAATGATAACAATTTTATTTCATCACAAATTATTCTCTAATTATGATAGATTTTGAAAATTGTTCTTGGAAGCATTTTACCACTATTCATTTCATTCATGAATTTTCATGATTCATGAATTTTCCCTTTTTAGTCTGACGAATTGGGCCTAATGTATCCTTACGCATCTTTACGTTGCAATGTTTCGGAATGGAAATTCGAATCTCTTTTCACCATTTTTCTTCTTCTTCCAAGATAGAAAAATATTAACTGATTACGTCTCGCTAACTTTTTATAATATCCAATATTTGTAGCTGGTAAAAAGAAAATAAATGAAAGAAGAATGAAAAAAAAAAAAAAAAAACCCACTATGGATTCCCCCTTTTTTTCCACTTTACTAAAAAATTATTCTATTTTTACAAAAATATTTTGCTTATATTCACCCCTATTTAGTGTGATTAATACAATATAGAGGTGAATCTGGATAAAATATCATAGGTTATTAGCTGAATGGATGCGTTTCGAGAAATTGATTACGTTTAGTCAAAATAATGATTTAAACACTTTTCTAAAAATTATATTCTTTAAAATATGGCATTTTTTAAACTTTACCTTTGGTTTCCAACTACATATTTTTACTTTTGACATTTTCATAATATTTTCCTTATATCCGTCATTAAATTGGTGAAACGAGTTTTGATTCTTAGTCGTAAACAACACAGCAAAACTCACAGTTAAAACAATCGTAGTATGCTATAATTTCCTTGTAACGTGAGCAACGTAAAGAAGAAAAAAATTGAACACAATATAGAAGGAAGGTTTGTTCACATACATATTTATTCCTCAATGTGACTATGTCATCTCTAAGTCCTCATCCATGCAGACAGTCCAATTAGACCCCGCGATTATGAAGCTCCCATAAGAAACAATAAAAAAAACCCAATAAATTTTATCCCTCTATCTCTTTATGTTTTGTGTTTATTGAGTTTATTTTTACTTCAACAGCAAGAAAAACAAACTTCTTCTCAATATATTTTGTTGAAAATTTGATAGAAATTTACAAATTTGATTTTAAACCCATATAACAAATATCCATCTAGATCCAAATCTTGATGACTTATCGTGCTCATAGGCATACAAACAATATTCCAAAATATGTTTTGGCATTCAGGAATGTTTAAAATGCTAAAATCTCGAGTAAGAGTTTTTTTGGGCGATTATAGAACTATTTCTATGTTTACTTCGTATAGGAAAAAACATAGGTCTCTCTTTCTCTCTCTCTCTCTCTCTCTCTGTGTGTGTGTGTGTGTGTGTGAAATAAAAGAGCACAGAAGAAAAAATCAGTACATAATAGTTTACATGTGACTAACTAATACAAATTTTTCTAAATGTGACTAACTAATACAATAATTTCTAAATAAGATGTGTCTGCATTTAAGCATCTGATGCGAAAGGACTAACAAATGGATACTACGCTATACACAATGGAAATACCTTTGAGGAATTATAATGCATTCAAACTAATAATCTTGCTGTATTTCATTAATAATTTTCTTTCTATTGTTGCTTATAAGGAAATTATAGCTGTTTATAATTCGTGTAATCACTTTGAGTTACGCTTATTACTTTCCTTGTCCAAAAATATACATTTTAAAACCAATTAAAAATCAACGGATAAAATAAATGATTTAACAATGAAATAGCCTTGATTTTTTTCTATGAAAAAACCTTTAAGCACATAAAATAGAAGGGGAAAAAGATTAAAAAATGAAGAAAAAAATACTTCTTTTATCATAATAAAAAACTTATTCTCTAAAGGCTATTTTGTGGAAAGTGCTATTATTTGTAAAGATAAAAAAAAGCGGGGGGAGATAGAATCAATAAACCGGTGATGTTTTAATCAACAAGACAAACTAAAAATTAAATAAAAGTCAAGTTCTCTTATATCGACGAGACAAACATTTCATTGTTAGTCAGTTTTGGATTAATGCACTTACTAGTTGATGTCTACCCTCACACAGACTAACGCATTTGCTGAAAGGGTAAAAGTATAAAAGTATAAAATAACAAGCAGATAGTGGGGAAACAATAGGCTTGTAGTAAATACAATTATGCTGAATTCGAGGTATTCCTGCCTTTTTACGAAATGTTTTTGTCGAATTTGATGAGATGGAGCCGCAATACACGGACAGATTCGTCATACTTTGATTCATTTCGGTCTCTTAACTTTACAATGGAACTCGTCTGATATTGAGTCTATTCAGGTGTCAATCTGTCAACTCGTTTCATGCAGACTACACCAGTGAAATAAGAAAATTGTAAAGACAGCCTTGATAGATCCAGAATTCAAATGAAATTAATGCATTACTTATGCCGTTGGTAAATTTATTCTATTTAATTAAGGTTTCAATTCCCTTAAATTTGCATAATATTATTTCTAAATGCATATCTAATTTGAGGGCAAATCGGTATATTTAGTTTTAATTTTTATTATTCGGGTTCATTTCTTTGGCCTAAATGTAGTGATAAAGAAATGCATTAAATTAACAGATATTTTTAATTCAAAAAATTTAAATTAGGAACTATTCATTGCATGGTGCTCTTGCAAAAAAAAAAAAAAAGGTTGCTTATAAAATGTTTCTAAATTGAAACATGATACGGTAGGTAGTTTAGAAAGAAACTGAATGAGAAAGAAATTTAAAAAATATAAAGAATAAACATGTATACCAAAAGAAATCAATTGCATACTCAATTTGAATCAAAAATTGTCGATAAAGTGAGAACAATTTTTTTAGTATAAAATTTACCTTGTTCACTATTGATGACGTGGTATGACTGAGTGATTTGTATCAAGTTGAGATAGATGAAAAAGCCAAAACAATACAGTAGCATTTCTATGAGACTTCTAAAATTTTAAAAATACCTAAAACAAAAACAATACAATATTTATAATAAAATACAATAAAAGTCAATACAAAATTCAATAAATTATAATAAAATGAACAATTATTTATTGATTTCATACATCAATTAAATTTCAGAAACGGAAATAAAAACATTTCAGTTATTTAATATAGTTTAATTTTAAATAATCCTAATTTGCATAACTGATTTTGAATTAATTAATTGAATTGAATAAATGAATTCTTAAAAATTAAAAACACTATGCACATTTCATCGTTATCATTAAATTCGTATAAAAATGGAATTCGGAAATCCTAATTGTTTTGAAAATATTTTTACATGTATGAACTGTTTAAAAAAATGTTTTAAAATTCAAGATAATATTAATATTCTATTCAAAATTAATTTCAGAATAGTTAAGCTTTATTATATTTATTTTTAGGATGTTAATTACAAATTGTGGCATGCCTAATGCCAAAAATCATTCAAAATTTTCACAGCTTTTTATAAATTTTACTGAAAACTAATTGAAATGCTAACATTTTTCTTTTATATCTTCAAAATATATAATGTTAATAAACGTTATATATATTTATATATATATATATATATATATCTGTGTGTGTGTGTGTGTGTGTGTGTGTGTGTTACGGTCAACGTGAATAATTGGTTATTATTAATACAAACCAATCATTATTAATACTAATCGATTTGGTTATTATTAAAAATGAACGGTTTGTATTAATAATACCCGATTCTTCATATTGGCCGTAACATATATATTACGTTAAGTATGATCAATCCACCGGTAATAATACATGATAATCTCTAAATTTATTTGTGATTATGAACTAATAGTTCACACTAATCACCTCTCATTTACATCAAATCCTTACATTTACCAATTTCAATTACTTTTATCACCAATTTGTTGTTTTTACCATATACTTCTTTAAAATAAAGAAATTTGCGTTTAAAAAAACATCATTATTACTTCTGCATAATTTGTCTCAGATTTTAATAAAATTTCTGAAAATTCTTTTTATTGTTTTAGCAACTACCCATTTTATATTCAATGATAAAAGAAAAAAAGAACGATCGAGCTAAAAATATTATTATACTACAATGTTTTTTTCCTGTTAGGGGTTTCAATATTTTTTTAAAATTTGATCTGTCTAGCTTTTGCAATTTACCTTAATTTTTTTTTACTATATCGTGAGGTGTGTGTTTTCCTCCTTGGAGACACATAAAAAAAACTGGCATATTTAACGTAAGTTATGTGATCATGAATTGACTTTATAAATAAGATAAGACACGAGTTTAGAGTTTTCACGCGACTTTCATGCGTGAATGCATAGGATGTTTTTCTGCATAAAATAGTTACTAGTTTGTAAACACAATCTCTGTTTATCCTTATTTGCGAGGACTCAAGGCTGAAATAAATTCTACATATTAAAATATTAGCCGTCTTTTACGATCAACGCCTCCTCCAAAAATACTGATGATGTACTAATTTTAATTAATTTTTTATGCATAATGAGCTATTAATAATCTCTCAAAGATATTTTAAAATATCTGACTGTGATAAATATTCACGATGAGTTATTTGAATAGACCTATTCGTTTTATTGTGCATTTGAATTTCCTTATTGAAGTCAAGTCATGAGACAACACAATTGCTTACGTCATTTAACATTTAATCGCACATTGTCTATTCCAAAACTAAATGTGCAGCGTTAAAATAGAAATGCACATTTTATTTATATCAACTGAGCACATCTAACAGCATTCTCAGTGGGTTGAAAATGCTTATAAGAAAATTAAATAAAAACCATTATAATCATTTCAGCTTATTGTATATGCTAATTATCCTGCCCATATAAAATAAATATCCATTTGTTTTTCTTTAAACCTTATACTATTCCATTTTCTATGACAGAATGAAATAAAATGTAGCACACATATTCTTTAGCATATAAAAGGACTAAATATGCATTAAAAAGTTACTACCTCCCTCTAAAAACATAAAAATGGATGTAGACAAACTTTAAGCTTTCCACCACTCCTTCTCATAACACTATTACACAAAAATTATTTTTACATCACCTTAAAACTTAAGAAAGTTGCTTTTAATAACATGAATTCCCTTTTCCTGTAATTATTTCTCTAATTTAATCGTTTTATATTAATTTAAATACTTTGTAAAATGGCATTTTTATTATGATTTTCTTTAATATGAATTAATTTATTATTATTACAGACGTCCTGGCACTGTGATGGTGTGTCTTCCCCGTGATCTGGGCTTCCTGTGTTCCAGTCCCAATTCGGGCATGGTTGTTCTTCCGTTTTTTCTGTGATATGTGTGAATGTGCCTTTCTAAAAATGGGATTGTGCAAGAGAATATGATGTGTAAGTAACAAAGACGTGCTCTTGGTCCTAGTTGGTGTTACTTGAAACAAGAGACGCTCACTCGGCTTAAAATCATTGGCTACGTCTGCGAGCTTAGCCATGGCAAGTGTCATTAGAAACAACATTATCAACAATTATTATTGGTATCATTATCAACAATTATTAACAATTATTATTGGTTTATCTTTTTTTCTAACACACAAGCACACAAATATGTCCATAGATATTTAAGTAGTGAAATAAAGAAAGAGAATAAATAAATGCTGGTGAAAATGTTAGAGAGGCTAGAATCGTATAAGGTATTTTTAGTTATTAACGCAAAAAGAGGATGAAATAAAGTAAGAAAGTAAATTTTTAAATAAAAGGAATCTCGATTCATTGGCTTTCAACAAAGTGAGAAAAACATATAAACAATTAAGCTATGTAAAAGTGATGAAAATGATTTAAATTTTATTGCAGCAATGATTAATTGCAGTAAAAATTTGTTTGATAATTAGTATCGTTAGAAATATATCTTCTTTAAAATTTTAAAACTTTCAAAATTTATTTTTGCGCAATGATATATTTGGAAGTTAATCATTGAGAAACTCCAAAATTCCTCTTAATTAATTAAAATTCTAGCTAAAATGTTAGAAAAATAACTCCCTGTTTAATGATCCTGCTGGTCATTTTGACATTACAAACATACAGACACACACGCTCATTCATCATTATTATTAATAAAGATGAAACATACTAATATTGATTCTTTATAAACTTAGAATCGATCGAAGTAATTGAGATCCAAACTGTTTCGAATTATTTGGATTTCTTCTCATACTGTTTAGAATCTGTGAACTTGAAATGCTGGAATTTCACTACTGCTTCCGATATTTAGATTTCAAAATTACCATACTAAATATTTCCGAGTTAGTAAGAACTTATCAATACAGGTGAGCTATTATTTTCACTCATGTTAAGAAGAAAGTTTTCTGTCAGATCCAGAATTATTTATAATCGCCATAAATTAATATTGATTTTAACCCTTGAATTACTATTGATCTTCGAAGAAGGAGGCATATTACAATTGAATTATTTCTACAGTGTATATTTACTATGGAAGCAGAATGTACAAATGACCTCGAAGTATACTATATGAGGAAGATTGATGAATGGTCGCCAAAGGAATTTTTATCGCCAATAAATTATCGTCCCTCCAAGAAATGAAACTATAAGAAAATGGTTGAACAAAAGAAACACCGATTATCTGAAGAGGATAAAGAACATTGACTTTGCCAACATCATTACCTTTTTTTATGCATTGTTTTACGACATAAATAAAATTTCTGGAAAAAACTTACGTGTTTTTTTCCCTTCGTGTTTTATGAAGTTTGTTTACTTGGCTTATATTAATATCGCTAATGTTATTAGGTTTAAATAGAGCAATTCCTAATTCAAACGAAACTGCTGGATATTTGAAATTGGTTTTTATACTATCAGGATAATTACTTTATTAAACTTAAGATAATTAAATATAAACGTATGCCATAAATATTATTCCGAAATACATACTTGATTTTCAGATAAAAACAGAAATTATTTATTTTCGATAAAATTATTTTTCAGTTTTTATCACGTCAGAGCATGATGCTAATTTGGGAATGAGCGTCAACAAAAATCCGTAAGTGAAAAATAAGAAAAACCGTTGGCGAAAAATTGAAATTTTATCTGCTCGGACAGCTCAAAAAATCGGCTTTTAATAACACATTGCCATCGCATTTAAAAAGCTCTGATTTAAAAAAAAAATATATGTTAATGACTAAAGCAAATAAAACCTAGAAAAATGTCATTTTGAGCATGTGATTATGTGAAATGAAATAAATAGGAAATTTGATATTTTTTTCAAACAATTCATGCGAGACAAGGTCTTTTGGATCGTTTGCAATACTAAAGTGACTCATTCAATGAAACAAAATAAATAAAAATATAAATTAACTTGCACGAGCACGTGGTGCTTCAATGATGGTTCAATGGGATGAGGTTTTTAGCGTCAACAAAAATGCGTGAGTAAGGAATTGAAATTTTAAATCTTAACTTTCTCAAAAATTAGCCTTAGAAACTCAAAAAAATTGATAAATGGTTACAATTCCGAAATAAAGACCTTTTTAATTTCCAATTTGTCACTTTTTGTTAAGATAATTTTTTTAGCTTTTTTACTTTATAAAAGTTTTTATCAAACTTGAAAAAAAATCATTTTAAAAAATAGTTTAAATTGTTTGATCATGAATGATCGATTAAATGAAAGATTTGCGACATCAATAAAAATTGGAATCTAAAATTTAATTTGTAATTTAGAGTATCAAAAATAACATATAAAATTATGAGAAACAAGAATCATTATAAACACATTCAGTAATGCATAAAAGAAAATAAGTTTCCAAACTTTTGCAAGATGTAGATAATAATCATATTGTATTGAAAAAGTCATTATGATAAGCATGATAAGCACTTTTCGTAACTCATATAAGAAAATTGTTGCAAAGATTTTGCAACAATTATTTGCAGTAGTAAACACAATATTAAAAATAAATAAAAAATATGAAGATAATAATCATGTTGTATTGAAATGCTCATTATGATAAGTACTTTTTATAATTCAAAAAAGAAAATTTTTGAAAAGATTTTGTAAGAATTATTTACAGTAGTAATCACAATATTAAGAAAAAGAAATAAAAATTATGAATATAATAATCGTATTGTATCGAAAAGCCCATTACAATATTTCCATTAATTAATAAAAGAAAATTGTTGCAAAGGTTTTACTTGCAATAATAATCACAACATTAAAAATAAATAAAAATTATGTAGATAATAATCATGTTGTATTGAAAAACTCATTATGATATTTCCAATAAATCATAAAAAAAATCTTTTAAAATATTTCGTAACAATTATTTGCAATAGTAATCACAATATTAAGAATAACAAATAAAAATTATGAATATAATAGTCGTATTGTATCGAAAAGTCCATTATGATACTTTCTGTAATTCATAAAAGAAAATTGTTGAAAAGATTTTATTATTAGTAATTATCACAATATAAAAAATAACAAATGAAAATTATGTAGACAATAATCATGTGGCATTGAAAGGATCAATACGATAAACATTTTCTGAAATTGGTAAAAAAAAACATCGTTGCAAAGACAGTCCCAAAGAAATATTAATAAAATATTTACCACAAAACGCTGTTGATTTCTTTAATCTAAAATAATATTGAGGCAATTTTTTAACAAAGGAAATTAAGCTGAATTTTAAAACAATTTAATAAAAAATACTGGCTTATTTTTTTTTTTTTTTGTAATCTTTTATTGATATCCGAACAAAAAATGCCATTGGTGAATCTGTGTTTGAAATTTTCTGACATATTTATGATTAAATAAAAGTTTTATTGTAGCATAACTATTTTATTACATTTTTCAATTCAATTGAAATAAAAATCATTAGTAATTCGATATAAATAAAATATATGCATCTTTAAAATTTTATTTGCATCAATAATTACAATACTAAAAACACTAAGTAAAAATTATGTAGAAAATAAACTTATTGAAGGGTTTATTATGCTAATATTTTCTCCAATTTAAAATACATATTTATAATTGAAAAATAAAAATTTATTAAAAAAATATTACCTTTATAGCAATCAATGTCAGGACCAACTGTCAATAAATATTCTGTAATAATAGCTCAGCGGAGGCATGGGGAAAGCAAAACAGGCACCATTGAAAGTGTGAGCATCTGCTGGTTCTTTTATAATGAGAAATGGGCATAGTTGTTTATTATCTTATCATAATTGACGGAAGTAAATGAATTGTCGCCAAACGAGCGTTTCATCGCCAGGAAAGTGCAATGAAATTGCTGCCGGTCAAAATATTGCACTTCGGAGAAACAGAATTGTACGTTCTTAATCGTGTTGGTTGTCAGAACCCGATTAACTCCTGTAAGGATCTAAAGACGACGTAAGTTTCTCAATATTCATTCTAAGAAAATTTCTATGTAAGCAGCTTTTTAGGTATTCCAAATTCTGAAAAAAAATTAGATAAAATACACAAAAGTTTTAATAAAAACAAGCAGTTAATAGGTAATAAATATTGTAAAAATTTGTGGTAAAACACACATAATTGAAATAAATTCAGCCATCTTAAGGAGCTATTTTCTATACTTTACTTACTTTATTACTTACTTTTATACTTTACTTTATTTGAAATTTTGAAAAAAAAAATCAAATTTTCCAATATTATCGAAATGTTTTAAATAAGTTTGCTGACTTTCGTGTCGATCATTTGATTGCAAAACTAATTTTAATTTGTAAGCTTGAAGAAAATTTTAAGAAGAATGTTCTGAAATTGAAACAAAAAGATTTCAGTTTGATTAAGTTCAAGTTCAAGGCTCTTATAAATTAAACGATGGTGATTTATAAGAATTATGAATTAAATTACCCTGGAAATAAGGCAAAAAATAGGCCTTTCAATCAAACATTTTTTTTAAATGTGTTGCAATATTTGAATCGAAAACTAAATTGGGAAATAAGTCATTGTATATGATGCCATAAATTAAAGACCGATAATGCGTAAGATAAGAAAATGCGTAAGTAACCTTGTCTTGTTCTAATGTATAATTAACAACGATATGCATTAATTGATATATAAATGCAAAGCAAAAAAAAAAAAAAGAACTGTTTACAAACATTTAAATCTTTTTTTCAATTTCTACTATTAGTTCACACTCTCCCTATATATATATATCTTGTTCAAATTTTCATGAGTTAATAAAATACTTTTTATCTATCCACTCAAGTTCAAATGCATTTTTTTTAAACTTTTAGTCGATGACACTTGTTGTTAAGACAGTTTTTTAAATATTAATTCATTAATTAAATTTAATTAATTTTTAATACTTAAAATAGAGTTTTAGTAATTAGTAATGACAATTGAATTCAACACACAGTAAGTAACTCAATCGGTAAAATGCGAGGCTTATAGTATTTTTTACGTGAAGGTGAAGAATGCGAGATCAGTTAGTGCGAAAATCATTAATTTTTTGATAAATTAATTATATTAATTGTAATTATTTAATAAAAAGTAAAAAATAAATAAAAAATTTGTTGGTCTAAATAAGAATTGACTTTAAAAAATTTATATATTACTTGTTTAATTTTTACTTTCTCATAAACGAAGTACGCAAAAAAATATCATGATTGTTAAAAAAAAAAATTCGCGATAAACTTTTTAAAACTTTAGACCTCCTTAAATTTAAAAGGCATGTATTTGGAATTTATCTATCTGTGAATACATTAACTCAAAAATACTTCGAAATAGACGAGTAAATTCGATATATGTTAGGCTTAACATGTTTTCGGCCGATTATTTTAATAGATTCTGTTTATTTTCATAATGTTTAAGGCAATTAAAATTTAACATTGTTGATGAAACTATTTTTCCAATTCATTTTGAAGTACTTTCGAGTTAAAATAATACAGAATATAGAAATTTCTAATTGCGTTACCCCAACTGCTGTAGAAAAATCACGCATTTTGCATTACCACAATTGGCTTTGAATTCTCAATTGGCGTTGAAAATCCCATGCTAGTATAGTTTTTAGATCAATTACTTGTAGTAATTGTAAATTAGTCTAGAATAGCCTGGTTGGTAGGCCGTTGGATGCGCAGCTCTTGGGCTGCGAGTTCAAACGTGCCAGCCGAAGACTCTCCGAGTGTGGTGGCCGTTACTACATATGTCGTGGTCCCAAAGTTCTCCATGTCAAGAGTCATACCCTTCCTTCCGTTGTAAAGCGAAACACAAGAATAACAATTATAATTTTTTTTTTAAAAGTAACTAAAATAAATTTTTTTGTTAACTTAAGTAGGAATTGATTATAAAAAATTGTTTTAATATTACTTGCTTAATCATTAAATTAAGAATCAAGAATTTTTTTGATTTAATTAAAATAATATCCAGATTTATGTTTCCAATACAGCTTTTTCCTGTAAATAGCAATGTCAGGTGTTGAAAAAAAACCCAGCGAGTTCATGAAATTGTCAACCAGAAATACGTTACATTTGGTAGTTCTACGTTCAACGGTTTGGCAACGGTTCCGACAGATCATTTCGATCGAATTTTGCATGAGAAAGGGCGCAATCTATAGAAAGTATACTAGTTTAAAAAACCGTATCGTGATAAAATAAACCAGTAAATATTTTCTTTTTTCATGATCTGTCAATCAAAGCATTGATCATTGCGGGAAAGAGCAAAGATAAAGCTCCCTATCTGACAAGTGATGTTATCTTTTGATAGCGCAACAAAAGATAGCAAACAAACAAGTTTTGTCATCTCGATCTCGTGTTGCTCATGAAGGATTTCCCCATTTTCTATAAAAACATATCTCCTTTAATGAAAAGGAATTTATTTCAATCATTTTTCATACGTGTCTTTGTAACTTGTTTGCGAAGTTTTGCTGGTCAAGAAAGTATCGAACAATTACATCAAGATTAGCAAGGTCAAAATCTGGGCGTTTATGAATAAAATTTTCGTTGCTATGCCGGAAAGTGGAGGATCATTTCTTTTTCCGAAATCTAAGAAAAAGAAAATCTCATTCCATCCACTATTTTTGTATCTAATTCCTTAAAGATCCATATTTGATATCTTATTGCATTTACTTCACTGTACTATGATGTACAAACCACAAGATGTTGTATTGGCAAAATACAAAAGTTTTAAGATTTCTTCTTTTAAAAAAAATCAATAGTTTTATGCTTTAGAAATGTAAGTTTTTTATAAATAAAATTTTCGTATATTATCAATATATTGTAAGAAGTTAAACTTTTCTGAAAAATAATGTTCAAGCCATTAATCACATTTACAGAATCATTGATGTAGCAGAATTGAATTAAAAATTGGGATTTTTAGTCCTACATAAGAAAATTGCCTTTCTCAAGAAATTTATTTATCCAGTCCCTATTACACGTAGTCTAGATTCCTTTACAAAATATTAGCACCTATATTAGAACTTGATTATGTAAATCCAATTAATTTAGGATTTACAATCGAAAAACAAAAGATAATTCCAAAACTCAGAAATTCATTGGTATTAAGATCGCCATAGAAAACTAGAAGTTAACCCCTTAACTGGTTTATTTTCCTTACTATCTAATAAGATGACACCTTCTATTTTTTGGAATATTTTCTTATTTTGATTCAAACGGAAATCTATGGAATACTTAGCTTATCTACGTATTCGAAGTCATTTTATTATTGAATTATAATTGATATGAATGATTTATTTTTTGTTTACAACTATATAAATAGATGCACATACGGGGCAACCGGTTAAGGGGTTAAGGACCAGACTGGCGCACTTTATCACTTTCAGATGAACTGTAACTATTGCAAACAAAATAGCGAATGATAAATATGCTTACGAAATGGCCAGACATTACTTAATTTAGTGTTTGACTTTATTGTTTAGTTACATTAAAACTCCATTTGAAATCATCATATCGGCTAGTTTGGATCGGATGTCATAATTATAAACATCTATCAGATGAAAAGGACGACACTTAAGCTGACACTCCTTTTAACATATTTCTGTACTATTCCTAAGGGAGGACGTTGAGTCCATATCAGATTTGAGCACTACGACCACAAACGCATCTGATTTTCGGTAGAATTGGAGACTTTTGGCTTCAAAGAAGGGAATTTACCATTAAATTAATGTAGCCTCATTTTATTATTAATGAAAAATATTAAGTATTAATGACTTGCCAAATTATATAGAAAATTTCAAACTCTCTCAAAGAATTAAATAGGATGCTCATAGTATGCTAATGAGTATAAATGACAACTGATCAAAGGAAGTGAAAATGAGCTGGTTATTCTTTCAATGTTCAATATTTTTAAATTCCTTTTCGACATTTATGTTTTTATACCATACTAGTAGCCCTCGGTGACCAGTTGTTTCGACGAAAATATTGAGTTCAATTTCTATTAAATCTCCTACGCATAACTTGATAGCCGCCCTAAGCTAACTTTAAGTATTTGCAACAAAGTATTTTCAAATAAGTATTTGCAACAAAGTACTTTCAAATATCTAAAACTGACAGACATTTAAGTTATAAAGCTATAGCCATATTCCTTGTTCAATTTATTGTGCAAGAGTTGGCATAGCCTGGTTAGCAGAGCGTTGAACTCGTATGCTTTAGATTGCGAGTTCGAACCTCGCCAGCTGAAGATTCCCCGAATGTGTGATGGCTGGCGCTCGTTAAACCTGTCTTGATCACAAAGTCCTCCATGTCGAGAGTAATACCACTAGGGGTACTGGGTCAGAGGTAATCATTCTTTATTTTAGACCTATATTACGATCTGTGGATGAATGAATGAAAGTGCATGAATGAAGTCCGCCCCATAAAAAGAGTTGTGACGTGTGTGCGTGTAGCTAAGTAGCACTCTTGGCCCTTATTGGCGCTACTAAAAAATGAGAGACAATCGGCTTAAATCGCTGACAGTCAGCGGACTTGTTAAAAGTCTCATGCACAACAGCAGCGGGGGTATATTGCACATGAACATTTCTAATACAGCTTGCTAAATTGCGTAATATCATAATTGCCTTAAGATTGTAACTGTTCGTAAATGCTATAACGCAGTGCCATTATGTCGTTTTCTTTTAATCCTTTATATAAAAACGCAATAGATTACGAGATTAAAACAATGTGACTTATTTTATTTGCCTTATATAAGCACATCTGGCGTGAAATAACTGACACGTGATTATAAAAAAATGAAGTATAGGCTTTCATCACAACGAATATATTACGTAAGATCACTTTCTGATTAGATCCACAAACAAATGATGAAAGAAAAAATTATTACAACATCTCCATAGAATGTGAAAAAAAATAAGGAAAATCTTAATTGACTAGTTTTCAAGGCAAATACGCACGTTTCAAGAAAGAAAAAGCACGCATTTATATATTTGTAAAAATAACGAAAACAATTCAAATCCTATTTCACTGACGAAAAGATATTTATTACATTTAAAATTATAATTTATTTATTTAATAATTATTAGAGAAGACTGAGATTAACCATTCGAAATTTTTCTTTTTTGAGAAATTTTCGATGATAAGTGAATCAAAAGCAGGTTTCGCTGGCTTCATATATATCAAAAAAATCGCTCATTGACTTTTTGCCTTTGATTTTTACTTATGCGAAATATAAATTTATTTATTCAACACAGAATAATATTTCAACCAGCTGAAGTGGTCTTCCCAAAACTTTCGCGCATACTCTGTAATAAAATGCTCTTCCAGAGAATGTCTTGCATAGTACAAAAAATAAGAAACTCTTGGCATGAATTTAGCATTTTTGTTGAATCTTTGGCGAGCTTATTTTGGCGATTACTCCCTGGCATACAATTAATAGTATACAAAAATCGAATTTGCGTTTTGAGTTCATTTTCTCCAAACCAATAGAAACGGAAACTTTACAGTTGTAGCAACTAAATCATATACCAAATTTGATATGCTTCAATCACTACGATTTTGATTTACTACACTTACGTGTTTTTAAAAGCGCAGACCATCGTTAGATTTGTCTTAAAATTAGACCGATGTCT
>JAOUZG010044158.1:2790427-2815840 GCA_026289955.1 Argiope argentata | reverse complement strand
ATGGGTATTTGACATTGTATTTTTTTTCCGTCAGTGAATCACGATTTTAGAGAATTGTTCTGATTAGAATGTTCGTGAACAGAATGGTAAAAAAAAAGCCTATTACATGGAAATAAGATTTCGAATGTTATTAAATATTTTCATCTGTAGTATACAAGCAGCAAATATTACTTATTCCTTAATCAATAAACCAATACGAATGATATTTTATATAACTTCTGTTCATTAATCTTTGGCAATCAGATCTGAGGTTTTGTTAACTCGATGGTAGCTCGTTTAATTGGACATTTCTTCTAGTACTAATAATAAGTGTCTAAAAAACTAAATAGTTTTTTAATCATAAATCTGCTTTCCGCGGTTAATTTACAACATCTAAAATAAAATACATGCGTCTGTTTATATATGTCAGAAGAATTTTTCTTAAATAGTGAACAGTAGCGATATGAAATTTGTGCATGTCATTTTAAGATCCATTTCCAAATTAGTAGAATTATTTCTCTACTGAAGAGCCAAAAACACCTACATCTGTTTAACATCATGTTAAAATCCCACGAACAAGCGGAAAAACCAAATTACAAGTTCAAACATAATATGTAATGGATTCATTAACGCCTAAAAACATTTTACAGACAATTTTGACCATGAACATCGAAGGACAGTTGACAATTCCGTTGGAATGCAAGCTGACCTAAATCTTTTCTGAAAAGCATATAGATATGTTCATGTCTGGAGATTTAGGAGGCTGTCGGAAGTGTTTGAAGCCAGAAAAACAAAACCCTGTAATCATTCTATAGACAATCGATACGTAAAGTGTCACATTATCTTGACGGTGTCGTCCAAATCTTGGACATCAGTCGGCCACAACAAATCCTGTTGATACTGCTACGTTCAGTGGTGGTGAGGTGGTCGGCTGTACAGAAGAAGGTATCGTCCAAATCCATACACAATGCATGGGATTGAGTGTTGGCGCCATAGTTATCTGTCAGATGCCATAGTTATCTCTAGGCATATTAGGGGGTCTCATGTCATGCCAACTTCAAACATGCTATAACACCCAGATATTTCACTAAATTAAATACCCCCCTTTTGATATGAAAAATCCATGGATTCAAAAGGCTTCCTCCGTACTCATACAAATTCACTCGCTTAATACAAATGAAACAGAACTCGTGATACAAAGCAACAAGCTACCAGAAATCAACAGTATAATAACAATCAGGGCCTGACTAAGGCAGGGGCAGTTGCCCCGGCCCCCAACATAAGTGGGGGCCCCAATATCATATAGAAACTTTATTTTACATTTCCTTTTTTAAAGAATAATCTTCATTATTAAAGTAGTAAATCAGAGGGTGGCCCAAAAAAGTTTTTGCCCCGGGCCCCAACTAGGCTAAGCCGGGCCCTGATAACCGTGCTCGAAATGCAAAGTTTTATTTGTGTCTGACGGTCATCAACGATGCACAAATGGGCTTTCAATTCTGAAAGCTCATGACAATGATTTTCCGTTGAGCAGTTTGCTCCTGAAGCTTATTGAAGCATCTGCAATGAAATATGTCACAGTTTGAAGAAGTGTTGCTTGCCTACTCATTTCAGAATTCTAGTAAGTCGTCGATGGTCCTATTTTTTCAAGGCCTTTTTTTCCAGCCGCACAGATATCCAACATTTGATGTGCTACAGGATAATTGATATTCACGGTGTTCTTCTAAAAGTGTCTTACTTCAAAAATTCAATTTGATCGCTTATACCTTAGATATGATATATCCTATTTCTTATGCCCCGACTTTAATGCCACTTCCAAAATTACTTAAATCTTAATGAATTGCCATTGTAGCAGCATAAACTGACTTAACAGTTTTGTCAGACACCTGTTGTCTTATGTAGGCTTTACTGAAGGCATGATGTTATGTTGATTGGCTGCATAGCTCCTTTATTTATATGTGTATGCCTACATGTAAAAGTTTTTTTTGGGGGGGGGGCTCTTCAGGGTATTTTGCAAAATTAATTATTTTTTATTGTTAAAATTAATTAATAAAATTTAATAGACGTTTAGAATTTAGATTTTTTTGTCAATGACTTCAGAAATAAGTATTGAAAAAAATACTAATTTATAAATTATATTATAAATATATATATATTTTTTCAAAGATATCACGTTAACTGATGTAAAGGTTTTCTTTAACTTTTATATATATTCAAATTTCTTTTTAAACATAATTTATAAAAATGCTATTCTATTGATAGGAATGTCGTTTTAGTTAAGTATTCTTACCAGTGTTAAAGTTTTTATAAAAATATTGATTTCTTCATTTCTTAACTCAAATGCAGAGTTTTTTCTTCAACTTTTATTATTTAATTTCTTTCTAATCGCATCTTTTTTTTTCTTCTGTGGATACATAATAAGTTAATAATATTACTTCAGTCATTATGTGATGACTGAATTGTTATTTCACTCTATTATTCTAATTTTTATGAAATTTTAAGTGATCATAATGATTACATAAAGTAATACAAAATCATTAAATCGCATTTTTAGCAAAAGAAATAAACCTAAGGAGAAAAAGAAAGAGTACTGTACAGGCTTATGAGCATTTTAATCCTGCACAGAAACATCAAAAAGAAGAAAATGTTACTGGCTACAGAAACCATCGTTTAAAGGAATTTATATTGTTACTATAGCAGAGATAGAGTGGTAAAGATGGAGGCCCGGAATTCGCTAGGCTCATACAAAGTAATTAATTTTAAATAGAAAAAAAAATGTTTCAGGTGCTGACTAAAGAGCAATTTCTTCTGAATAAAATGAACGAAAACCAAAATGATTCTCTAGATATACTATTAAATTTTTTTTTCTGAGTAACCTCTGGTACATCAGCTATTTCCAATTCTGAAATATTTTTTATAGGAGAAATTATTTTTTTCTCAAAATCTTGGGGAAAAGGTTTAGCGTTCTGTGCAGAATGTAATTCAAATAGCTCATAAATAAATGTCTTGCTCTGAAAACATTAAAATACTTTTTTTTTCCTTCTGACAAGAATCTCATTATTCCTCCTTTAGTTGTCTGATATAAAGAACATTTTTTATTGTTATTTCTTTCTTGCATCGCGTATAACTTGATTTCAGAACACGCATTTCGCAAAAGGCAGGATTGATGCTCTCTAATCTAACATATGGTATTCATATAAATATTTATTGCTCGTCGTAGAACTGTCGTATTTTCCATCAGCATGCACTGTCTTTTGTGCGTGCATTTGTACAGCGTTTATAAGGAGAAAGCATGAAAAAAAATTGCCCATTATGTTGCGCATAATCTTCGGATGAAGTACGTGAATTTCAGCTTTTATTTTCATTTCCATTTACTACAATGTCAGAAATATTAGAGACGTGGAAATATTCTTTCTTGTCAGGCCTCTGATTTATTCATTGAATTATTTTGTTCAGTTTGGCTGCATTCACGTAGCAGTAAAAAAGAATTTATTTACCCTAGCGACCATGCCGCGCCTTGTTTGCTTTTCGTGGATTTGTCATGTATCTTAACGAACTTCTGTGTAAAATTTTATTGTTGTGATACACATTGAAAATTATTTTGTGATACATATTGAATTAGAAAATGAGGCAATTACGACAGATTGTGATATTTTTGTTCGTAATATTTGTTGCAATTCATAAAAGTAGGTTATTAATTTCTATTTTGAAATATCTAACTCAAAATTTTGTTTTGAGTTTAATCGTGATTAGTTTTGTTTTCGTAAATATTTCGAATTTATTTTCTAAAATTTTTGAAATTAATAGAATAATGTTTCTTTTCAAAATCAAAATTATTTTTAGTTTGTGATTTAGTTTCTGTTGTTTTGTGTTATATTTTCATATTTAAATTATGAAATTAAAATTTTCACTTTCTGTTTGTGTCTCTAAGATTATTAAAAATTAATCATTTTTTGAGTACTGAAAGTTTCAACTTTGTAAAATTATAGAACTAATGAACTGTAAAAGAATAAAAACGATAAAAATTTGAATTAAAACAAAAAAATCCCTCAATTAAACTAAATAAGAGTAATTTGTTTAAAAACTACTCTTTTTAAAACAAATCAAACATTAAGAAAATCTTTTTCTTAAGAAATAAAAATGTTATTATCTTTTTGAATTTTTAATTCTTAAGATATTAACTAGTTAACTATTTTTTGAAAATATATGTTTAAAATGAGAATATTCTCCACTATTTTATCATAATAATTTTACTATTTTATATTATCAGAAAACAATATTAATTTTTATTTTTTGTTTGAAAAATAGGTTATCAATTTAAGCTTTCCTTATTATATTAATTTATGAAAAAAATCAAGTTTCTAAAATTCTGTTAAGGATTTCATTTATATTTAATTTAATAATTTGTGTACCTTTCGTATAAAAATTATACAAATAAGAATGTTTGTTTTCTCCAATGTTAGTGTCAAAACATGAATTATCACATTGTTTTACAAATAATATATATATTTATATTCTATAGATACTGAAACTTACTTTTATTCATATTTCATTTCATTGTGAATTTTAAAAATCAATTGCAAACATAGGGAAGATAAAAGAATAAAAATGTTGTACACATTTTCAACATTTTTTAAAGTTTTTCTAATATTAATCAAATTACACTTTGTGTCGTGAATGGTTACTTTTTCTTATTTTTTAAGCATTTACCTTATATCTATTGTTCATAAAATAATAAAATGATTAGAAATAACCATTTTGAATTTAGTTTTAGTTTGTAATAAATGTTATCTAGCTGTTTGACTTTTAAGTTTCATTTAAATTTGAATTCAGAAATTCATCATAGGAAATTTTTCATTGGGAGTATATATAAATTCAGTTTAAAAAATTATTTTAGAGATTGCTGGTTATTAGCTTATATCATTATAATGGGAGGATCCCTGTTTAATGGAATACAAAACTAATAACTATTTCCGTATTAAATTTTTTAGGTGCTCTCCATTTTGATTAAAAGCATTTTAAAATAGTAAAATATAAGGTTGTAGTCTAAAAAGGCAAAAGTTGATTTGTTATAATTTAATATTTGTTGCATATTAGAAGATGTAAAATTTATTATATCCATATAATAATAGCAGTTTATTGGCTTTCAAAGAAATCTTTAATTTATTTAAAAAAATTATATTATTAGAGATAAAACATCTATATATATTACTCTATTTATAAAATCCCTAGTCAAAGAAAACAATTTTTTTTTTTTTTTTGCTCCCCCTTCCTTCAAGATTTTCAGAATTAGATATAATTTTGAAATAAGGAATCTATGTTGAAATAAACTTTTTTTTAGATACAACTTCTTTTTTTTTTTACATTAAGAGGCAGGGGATTCTAAATTATGCATCTTTAAAAAATTTATTTCTCCATGATGAGCTTTTTTTAAAGCAAAAAAGTTCTGACTATTCATGTTTCGAAAGTTAAATATAATATTATTAAGTCATTTCTCATTGAAATTTGATATTGTATAGTAGCTACTCAACAAAAAGAAATTCTAAATTAATTTATAAGTATTTTTTTTCTTTTTTTAAATGTTAAAACATTCTGTATGTCTTGCACAAGAGCTATTCATCAATGTAAACACTTTTATGCCCTTAAAAATTTGTATTTAAATTTAAACATCTTTTATTTCCTCTCATGCATAATGAGTTGATATATTCATTTGTGTAAGTTTAAATTTAATATTCTTTAATATAGTTTTTTCTGAAAATAATGAATTACAAATGCCTGGATTTATGTAATGTATACATTTTTGAAATATTAAATGAAAATATAGATAGTTTGTTGAAAAGAATATAAAAATCTATCTTTTCTGGATTATATACATTGCCTTATTTTTAAGTTTTAATAAGTTTTAGTTATTGTATCCGGTATTTTTAAAAAATTAAGTATTTCTAAAACTATGATTATAAAAACAGACTTTTTCAACTTCCAGAACATATTAATATATTTTCTTTTCAACCATGAAGAAAAGGGAATTTTGTTTACAAAATCACATTTGTATCCAAAAATTTTTAAGTTATAAATTTACTTTTCATATTTCATTTTCTATTGATATTCTTTGCTGCATAAATTGCCATTTTTTTATTGTAATGTTAAATTACAAGCTTTATAATTAATTTGAATAATTATAAAATAAGTATTTTTATTAAATATGTGAAATCACAAGTTACCATTTATTATGTTTTTCAATAGAAGGAAACAGGTTGAATATTTAAAACAATTGTTAACAAAAAGTACAAAGCCTGCTTTTGTACTTTTTTTGTTTGCTTTAATTTTTTGTATATTTATTTAATTATTTAATTATTTTTTGTATACATTTGCATTTGTGGTGGTATGCAAATTACAAATACATATTCATTCATTACTGTTTATTTTTTTTCTTCTTAATTTAGCCTCAGCCATCTATTGCTACCAGTGCAATTCAAATGAAGAAATATATTGTTCAGAAGTTTTTAATAGGGAGGGTTTGACTTTGGTGCCCACTGTATGTGATGGAATTCATGAAGAAAAGTATTGCATAAAAGCGACGGGGATGTATGAAGGTAAAAAACTACATTAAAATTTCTTATTATTTATTGATCATCTAAAAATTAGTTTCGTGAGTTTAAATGAAAGATTTTTAAAAGTTAATATAAAGAAGTTATGCTTTAAATTTATGAAGAAGCTACATATTAGTTATACTTTAGTTAATATAAAGAAATAATAAGTTATTTTATTTAGCTTTTCTGAAATTATTTGTAAAAATAATAATAGTGAATATCTAAAAAATCTTTATCATCATTCATCTCATTCAGAAAAATCAGTGTCTCTGGTTTAAGTTTTAGAATGGGAGCAAATCTTTTTTAAATGATCCATGCATAAGATACTTTTCATCTACTATTCAAAAATATTTGAATAGTAGATGAAAGGTATGGTAAAGATAATAAAAATGTATGGTAAAAAGATAATAAAAAGATATGGTAAAGATAACAAAAATGATTTAAATGAAGAGCAATCCACTTGATAAAAACACATCTAATAGCTCAGTTGCTTGCAATTAGTTGTTTCAGTGCCAAAAGTGGAATTTCTTAGTTCCTTTTTGTCTGAAAAGGAGAAATGGGTTATTTATTGCAAGTCGTACTGAAAAACATTGGTTCTCTCTCAGTCAAATCTTATTGCATCTGTTAATACCAACTTGGTTTACACTCAATAAAAGTACTGAAATCTGCTTGATGGAATTTTCGAAGTACAATAAGTCTTATTACGTCAATTATAACTCGATTAATTATAATTAGAGATTCTTTACTGCAACTTTGAAATTGAAAAAGCCAAATTTTGTATGAAAAGTATCTGATTGAATATGTCTCAGAAAGGGTTGAGTCATTTTTCTTTTATTTAACCTTTTCCAAGGCCATGGAAGTATACTTTCCACAACATTCTTCAGTCTTATATATGAAGCTATGTAGGTTCTCACAAGTTTTGATAAAAAAATTTTTCAATAAGACAGAAAACTGTTTCATTTCCCTTTCTCATGCATAAGGATGTCTTGATTTGTCACTTAATTATTAATTTATTAAATTAAATTTATCTAACAATTTAAATGAATAACTTTTACTATGCCAACATCAATTTTAAGAATATTTTTATATATCATGACTAGGAAAAAAAAACTTTAAAGTGAATTTATTTTAAATATTTTATTATGTGTAGTAGAATTGATCTTTTTTCATCCTGTTATTTTATGTTTTTTTGTTGTTGTTTCTACAATTCAAACAATCTGAAAACATAATTTACACCTTTATAATTTGTATTTACTTATTTATTAAACTTATTTATTTACTTATTTAATTGTATTTACTTATTATTTAAAACTCTAAGCAAAGAAATCTGATAAAGGCTATAAAAATTAAATAAATAAAATTAAAATAAGGAAGAAATGTTGCTTCATTTTTAAAACATTATTAAAAAGGGAAGGGAATCTAGAGTAATGGGTTAATTTTATACTTTCTTCCTGATATTTGGCTTTTCTTCTTATTAATAATTGATTGACATTTCTACCATTGTAGCTTGCTTTTCATCGCTGTAAATTTGACATCTTTTGGTACCATGAAGCCATACTATTGGTTGGGTTTCAACCAAATTGAATGTTTGATTCGTGATTTTTTTTAAGGATATGCTCAATATGTTTTCTATTTTTCTTGCATGACATGATCACATTCCATATGTGCTGTGTTTTAACAAGATTAATTCAATTCTAGGGACTATTGGAACTCGCAGATTTTGTTCTTCCAGACACCATGGAAATTATTGTGAATATGTTCGACGACCAGGCGATGAAAGAGAATATAGATCCTGTGTCTACACATGTTCATCTGATGGCTGCAACAGTACTGGTAGTGTTTCAGAATCAAAGATTTTGTACTTCCTTTCATTGTGCTCAATTTTGTTATGGTATGTGTTGAAATGGTGATTGGATTAATGTTTTTATTGTTAAGATCTCTTAAATTCCGTCCATAAGTGTGATTGTATGTAAATCTGTATACATATTAAAAAGTACAAATATTTTTTATTAAAATTGAAAATTGGAATATTTTTTGTGATCTGTGGGTTGAAAAAAATATTTAAAAAAATGCAAAGTATGAAAATGAATTTAAGAAAATTATATATTATGAACAATTTATTTTTCCTTTTACATTTTTCTATTCCATATGATTATCGTAAACAAATTTGGGAAGTAGCTTTTCATACTTTTAATGAGTCTTGAAAGAATTTATCCTAAGAATAGTTTTAATTTAAAACATGATGAGAAATGAATAAATGGAAAAAAATGACAGTTGAATATTTGAATGGATTGGAAGCTTAATAATTATAATGGTTTTGAATTCAGTAGAATGATTTGCAGCTAATTTAATGTTTATCTTAAAAATATAAAACATTGATTTTATAGCAAAAATTAAGTATTTTTCATTAAAAAATTTCATATAAATGCATAGAAATATGAATAAAATTATTATTTTGTAATGTAATATTCTTGTGATCATTGCATTTAATCTCAAGTGCCTGTAGAAAGGCCTTTCACTTTTGTATACTTTATAAAATGTGATATAACAATAATTTTTAATAGACTGTACCTGTTGTTCCTAATATTTTCAATCCTCTAAATTCCATAATTTTTTCAAGATGCATTCTCTCTCCTATACAAACAATATGATTCTTTTTGTAGTAAGAATATGAATGAGCTATATACAAACTAGTTCCAAACTCTGATGGTAAAAACTGAACATAATCGTTGAATTCAAAAATTGAATTAACATGTAGCAGACTTTATGTTTTATCACTTTTTAAAAAAAAAAAAATGTCTATTTATAAATGAATACAAAGTATGTGATACTAAAAATCTTGAAAACAACTTTTTTGCTAATTTCCATTGAGTTCACTTGATATTGTGATCAATGATATGAAATTAAACACATAATGAAAATTAAATAATATCTTACATTATTCTATGAAGAAGTTGAGACTCCTTCTGAGGTCCACATTTTGATCTGAAAAATTCTATAATGATAAAAGAAAAAGAAGCTAGACCCTCTTTAACTGTTAAAAATATTGGCTCAATTTCTTAAATTAGAAATTGAATTAAATGGAATTTGACAAAGTAACAAATGAATTAATTAGAGAAGAATAAGATAGACTAGACAAGGAACTGGATTTGGAAAAAAAGGAGGTTTTTGTACTTTTAGAATTGACTATAAGATTGATTCTGTACAATTAAAAATGAGTGTTTATTATCATTTGCGAGTTTAAAAGCTGTTTTCAAAAAAAAATTATTCTCGTTAATTATGATAATTATTCTTCTGAGAACTCTTACCCGAGATATAACAATTGTTTTAATAAAGAAATAATTTAAGATGTAAGAAGAAAAGTTTTATCTCTTACTTAATGACAACATTCTCATAAAAAAAATCTTGCAATATGAGTGAAAATAGATAAAATCTTTGCTCCAGTTTTTTACTAGATAACTTTATTCTTATTAACACATGCATTTAAATATTTGCAATTAACTCTTGAATAGGAATATTCAAGTTTTTATACATTCAGTATTCTGTTTTAAAGCCTTTTAGGTTTTCTACTGCTGTACAGTATATTTATGATGATATATATTGAGATGGAAAGGCAATTAAATCTCTAATTAAGAAATGCTCATTGCTACTTTTTCCTCAAAAAAGAAATTTTTCAAAATTGAAATTTGTAAATTAAGTTATTAAAAAGGTAGGAAAGCTGCAATTGAAACATATATCCATTGTGTTTGTAACTTGTTCTAAACTTGAAAAGATAATAAATATAATAAAGTAAATAAATATTTTTTTAAAAAAAATATTAACATTTATTTAAAGATTGTAACATATGATTTGGAACATTATCTTGATATTCTAATCCTTTTTAATTTTGCCTTTTATTCTATTGCCATTTATGTGTTCTGTTCTTGGGAAGGTTTTCTATCACCTCATGATTTTCATCTTCATCAAAAGTTGATCAGTTAGTACTTATTTTCAGTTTTTAAAATATATTTATGGCTTTAATAAACATGCCAGGGAAGTCATGATAAATAAATAAATAAATCTGTATTAATATAATAAAGATGAAAGTTTTTTTTGTTGCCAAAATTAGCTCTATATATTTTGTAAGGTGGAATTATGTTCCTTAAAATAACTTTAAAGAAAAACTAAATTAAAAATTTTTATTTCAATTTCTAATTTAAAATTTATTAAATCAAAAATTAAACAAGAATTTAATGCTTTTCTGCAATAACTCTCAAAGGCATCATTACACAAAATAATTTTTACATCATCTTTAAATTCATATAACTATGCCAAATATTTTGCCATATAATTTTTCTTTCTATTTTTAATAAATTTTTATAAAATATTTTTAACATATTTTACTAGAATATATTTTGTTGAAGTGAAATTCAAATAATTTTTTTATTGCTATTTATATTTCATACTAGCTTTTTTCCCCCTCTTGATTCCTAATTAAGGTGTAAATATGTCGCTTATTTTTCCATGTTGAAAAGGTTTCAAAATAAAGCAAGTTTTTATTTATTATTATTTATTTATTTTGATATTTTGTTGTGTTGAAAATTTAGCTTTATGCTCAAAACAAAGCAATACAACTTGTAAATGAAGCTTTTTAATGTCTGTCTATTTTTAAACATTGCTTGTAATATGCAGTGTTGTGCAAAAATGTAGACAGAAAATTTTAAAAAAATGTTAAGCACAATAAGCAGAATAGTGCAAGACTTTTGAAATATGATTTACTATCTGTCTAAATTTGAAATTTAAAAATATTTCATTGAAGGACAATTGAAATTTTTAGCAATCATTAATCCCAGTGAATTAACTAGTTCTACTAGTTATCAAATACAGCTAATAAAGATAAATATAAACTTACCTAATCACTAAAATATTTTTAAAAAACACATTTTTATAAATTATTAACATGTTGATGAAGTGTGAAGGTAACATGTTTTGAGAATTGTAACTAAATTTATCAATTTATTAAAAGAGCAAGCTCATAATATGTTCTGCATGAGGTTGTAAACTGCCTAAATTTACCATTATTTATCCTCAGTAATTTTTCATAACAGGATTATACTATGTTCTGTATGTTCAACTATCACCATGTCTATCAATGTGAAAAAACTGGACTGCCTGTGTATGAGTAGAGTAATACAGAAGTGATAAATTTCTTTAAACAGATTACAGAATTACTTTCAAGGAAACTTTAAATTAAAGAATTATAATGTATACTAATTATAATTAATTTATATCATATATATATTACCATGTCAAATGTATTGTAATCAGTTCTTATTCTATCCATAATCATTACATATTTATATTCTGATGTGATTTGTTGTGGTTTTATGAATATCGTATATTATGATTATTTTCAAAGGTTAATCATGCATATATACATTATTAAAAAATATGATTTATATTTTATTATGTTTTTTTTATTTGTATAGTATTACATATGCACATATATGTAGTATTTTTCATGAATACGAAGAGAGAAAAAGTTAAGCAGCTTTTAACTTTCTAAAAGAGATAACAAATCTGGCATTTAAAGTTAAGGTTCTAAAAAAAATTTATTAATTTAAGTTTCTAGAAAGTTTAGGTAAAAAAGCTTGTTAAAGGTTTTAGGTAAAATAGGTTATTTAAAGTTAAGGTTCTAGAAATGTTTTTTGTTAAATTATATATTAATTATGATCTATTTACAACACAAATTATCGTGTCTTCTCTTTATTCACCATCATTTATTATTCTGTCACTTATCATTATCTGTGTTTGTATCTTGATATAGTTTTCTTGTTATTTGTGGTTTATGGAATCTCTTTTATTACTGGTGATTTTTTTAAGGGTTAATTGTTAATTATATATATAATATTACTGAAAAAAGGTTGTTTATATTTTATTTTAGAAAATATTATTCATTTATTTATATGATGAAAATAAAATATTTTATTAAAGATACATGTTTTGTGTTTTCTAAAACATTTTTCATATAATTTTTTGTCTATAAAATAAATATTAAAATAATAGTTTTATATAGATATAAAATTCCTGCTTAGCAGCTAAAGATTTTAGACAGATGAAATTACTTCTGTAATATATCCTTGAATCATTTTAAAGTGTTTTTAAAAGATAATTAAAGTAACAAACATTTATCTTTATATTTTGATTCATTTGCAAAAATCAGTTTACTTGATTTATTAAATTATTTTACAACTATAGAAAATAAATCTTATATTTTGCCATTTTATCTTTTGATTAAAAATAGTAGATTGTAGAAAAAAACGGTTTTAAAATGTATTATAATTATTAGTATTAAAATTGCTGTTATAGAATGCATATATATTAATACTAATGAGAATAGTGACACTTCATTCCACAAGGAAATTCAAAACAAACTCCAGTGGAAGAATTTACTCAATTGTCTTTTTCATGTGTATACTTCCATTTATGTATCTGCTGTCATAGGCTGTGAAAGTTTCTAGAAGGATATTGGTTCTCGAATTCCGATTGAGAAATTGCTGAAGTATTTCATTTTGAAAGACCTTAATTTTTATTGCCAAGAAAATGGTTCATTGGCTTGTGAATCTCTATCTTCATTACTGTGAAATTAAATGCATAGGGAAACAATTTTGAAAATACGTAAAAATACAGGCATGACTTAATCTTATATTAAAGCAGAAAAAAAAAAGTAGTAGATTTTAATCAGGATATACATTTTGTATGAGATTGAACAATCTGTTTAACATAAAAAAAACAAACAAGTGTAGCTATATAATTTATATCTATGCTTCATACAGCATTAGAGATTGGATTTCTTGATTGGCCATTTTTATCTTTTGATTTATTATTGAACTAATTTGTATGCTCTACTATCTAATGTTTAGTCTAATATAAATTAAAGTCATTATTGCTGCCTATATTTTACATTTCATTCTCATGGACTGGGCGGCTTTTAACCAAACGTTAAACACTTATTCTTTAGGAAAATAGAAGTATTAAAATTCTGTAAACTTATTGTTTTGTGGAATTAATTTTGGAACAAATAATTTTACAGAATTTTAAAAGCCATAATTTTACCATTTTTATTATATTTCTTTTTTACATGATATTTCTTATAACTTATAATTTTTAAGAAAAAATTAAACATATTGAAATAATTAACTTGAACTACATCGATTGTTTTATTTTAGTTTATATATCTGTATGATATATCTGTACTTGTTTTTACGTATTGATTGTTTAAAACCAAGTACAATTCATTTGCTGGAACGGATTTAAAAAATGTAAAAGTCTTTGTGAGCGAATAAATTAGATGAATGGCAATAGCAGTTATTTGAGGGTGTGAGAAATTAACTAATATTTTGCCTTTCTCCAACAGAAATTTCGGAAGAAATCGATAAAAAAATTTATATCATAAAATTAAAAACTTAATTCTCAATAGTACCAGTTTCTTATTAGTGTAATTTTTCTTTCATTTTTGTTAAATCTTTAGAAAATTTAAGCAGATGATTTTTAAGCAAAGAAATTTGTACGCATATACTCATTTGTCGAGCCACACTAAGACTTAGAAACATGCTATCACAATAATTTTCGAATTTCTCTTTTATTTCAAAAAAGGATTTGTGTATTACAACATTTTGTGTAAAAGAATTTCTATATTAAAAACATTGTTTGTGAAAAGATTTTAATCCCACAAAACGCTGATATATCAGATAATATTTATTTTCAATAAAATTTGAATTCGAAATTATATGTAGCATTAGATGCAGTATTTTTCAATTGGACCCATAAAGCAAGCAAGTTTAATCGGCTATACATGCAATTTGCTTGCACTAGAGTAATCAGCACACATCTAAAAATTTCTAAACATATTTAATAAAAATTAAATCCAGAATCTTTTTATTACAATGCTCCATAATTATTATTTTTTTAAATTGAAAACTTATATACATAAACCTTTTACGGCCAAAGAAGACTATAATAGCAAGAAACGTATAAATAAACGAATTTTATTTTAAAACGATATAAAAATATATTAAATTATTCTAAATATATTTTCCACTTCGGTGAAGATAAAAATTCTATATATTGGCTTTAATAAATAGAAACCTAAAGCAAGACGAATTTGAATTCTCTCACTCTTTCTTCAAGAATTCTAAATTAGGAGTAAAATTAATAGAATAGAATTTAAGAATAACATGCAAGTCACTAGCAAGTGTTTAATGCTTTTTCGTAATTAGTCTCCATGAATTTATCTTAAACTAACAATTGACATTTTAAAACTTTATTTTATTAAAAAAATAAACTACAATTTTTGACAATATAGTAAGTACAGACTGGTGTTGGTTATTTAATCAGCAAACACCTTATTTAATTATTAAATTATTTAGCAGAATTTTATGAAATGTGGAGAGCAAATATATATGTGACCTTTATTTAGTCCATAAAGAAATTTGTTTTATAAATTACCACTAGATGGCGTGTAATAGCTTACGATTTGAGACTGCAAAATAAATACAGTGTTTGAAAACAATGTATTCAGTGTAATGTCCCACATATCACAGTCTAGATTGTCTTTAAATTTTGAAAGAGGAGTATTTGGATTACGGTAAATAAAGCTTTTAACGCAGTACAATGAAAATCGTAATTATTCAATCTGGAGATCTGATATAAACCATGCGAGTAGAAAATGACGACTAGTGATTCGATCGTCAGTAAAATGATATCATATCACCTGTTTCATAAAATAAAATCACCTGTTTCACTAAATAAAACTTTTCGCTAAATTAAATTCTCTTTATTTCATTTTTTACACCCTAAATTTTATGAAATTTTGCTAAATATTTTTCTTATTGGCTGCTTTCGAAAAGGACTTGTATTGGCATTTTTCATATTTACTTATGGACACTATAAATGATTTTTCATTCGAATCTTTTAGTTCGCAATAAATTTTTATCATATTAATTTGTTCAAAAATTATTTCCCTAATGACGATCATGAAAGAGATATTCAATATATCTACTCTGAATTCGTGAGTTAATTCTCAAATCGCTAGAGTTGGATACACAAATTCTTTTCGAAAAAATGGCTTAAATTTTTTTAACATGTTTTCTGTTGTTTGGGAAAAAATTATTTTTTAAGTCTAATTTTTTTATATAATCTACAGATCCTCTTAGCTATATTTAATAAATTTTTCATGATACTCTAAAATTCTTAACAAAAAAAAAGTTCAAATTTTTAAGGCCATAAGCGCAGTAATTAAAACAAAGGATAAATTGTAAACTATACTGAAAATATTTTTAAAATTTATTAAAATTAGAAAAAAATATACATAAAAACTTAAAAATAATTTTAAAATTCGATGATAATAAAAGTGTTATAACAGGACTTCTAATATTTTGAATATTAAATTGGAATGAAAATTGCTTTGTATGATAATATGCTACAAAGTTATTGAAAAAAATATTTAGAGTTTCAATTAATTTTAGTTAAAAATGTAATTAAAATTTTAAAACTCCCTTTCTTTTCAAGAACCTATAGCTCGAAAAATAACTACCTGCCAAATTTTAAAACTCTACGTTCAATGTCTGCTTCATAGAGCATTTATCATGATACTATTCTAAATTTATAGGCAATATTCGGTTTATAGTGTATTTATCTGTAATAGTTCTAATATAATAAGATTGTAAAATACAGAATGACATCTATCTCTAGATGATTCTATTGATACAACTCTCATTAGAAATCAAATGGTAGCGCCATCTATTGAGTTATGAAAGTAGAAGATAGTTTCGATTGCACTTTAAATTCTGGCAGTTGGTCCATCTTTCTACAAGTACGTGAAATTTTGGAGAAGGGATTACTAACGTAAGTATCATTATCGTCAAATAATCACGCTTCAGAATGGAACATTAATATAATTAATTTATGTTATTGTTTCATACTTTGTGCAAAAAAGATAAATTTCATAATAGCCTAATTCCTAAAATTTGATGTCATGATAAAGAGGAATATTGATATCTCAGACATATCTTCCTAAGCAAACTATTTTTCGAAATAATAGCAACATATCCTCATATATGTAGCAGCTATAGTTAAAAAAAACTCTGTGTTGAATGAATAAAAATGGGCATTTCATCTTTTTTTCAAAACTGTAAGTCTTTTTCAAATTTTGAACCAATTAGCTAAATGGAAGGAAGAATTTTTCAAAAATAAATGCAGAATTTTCTTTGTAATTATTTGAAACAATAAACGGATAAATAAAAAAAGAAATGTTAACTTGCTGATTACTATTTAAGTGGATTATAAATTTAAATTTTAAAGCATTTCTTTTATATACTTAATTTATATTACCATTAGATTCAGTGCAAAGTTTCATTGTAATGAATTCTTGATTATCGGAGGAATTTCTTGACAAGTCAATCACGGTTAGTTCTCAAAATAACTGAAACACACACACACAGAAAGAGAGAGAGAGAGTCTTGAAATATTGAATTAAAAATAATGATTCCAACAACGTATCCAGGTAGTTTTCCGTTAGCCGAGTGAAAATGTCGCCAAATGTGAACCAAACGCGAGTCGAATCGCCAAGAGAAGCGAATGACAAAACAGTCAAAGGAATTCTACATTATTTGGCAATTCTTCACCAAATGAAATTTGGAAAAAATCTGTATTATTTGGCGATTTTTCGTTTGCTTCCGGCTAACGGAAAAGTACCTCATGTTTTCAGGTATTATTAAATAACAGGTATAAAAAATTAATCACACATTAATAATTAAGAGTAAAAAAGCCAATAATCTTGGTGAATAATTTGATCACCAAAGATGGATAGTTTAAATAATAATTTATCAAGGACTATTCAACTATTATTAATAAAAATTTCCAGAAATTCTAACAAAATAGTATTGAAGGAAATGCTCTGAATTTATTAACAAGTAGCAATTCAGGGAATATAATTTATAATTAAAAACAATATTATAAAATTTGTCCTTTAATGGGAGGTAAACCCTTGCAGGTATTTTTGCGAATTATTCACTTAAGATAATGAAATATTTTATACAAATGTTTTAAAGTTAGAATATATCAAGTATTTAAAACATTTTAAAACAAATTGTAAAATTTTTAAAGAAATATTGTAATGAAATGTGTTTTGTAAAGAATGCATAATTTTTAAAAATTAAAAAATATTCCAAATGATTTAGTTTTTAATTTTTATCCATTATTTTATCCTTAATACCCTTTATAAAATTATTTTTTAACAAAACTGTGTATTATTTTGTACTTTCAATTGAATATTAATTTTTTTAATTAAAATTATGCACGATCTTTAAATTTTCAAAAAAAATTGTTTTTCTGAATTAAAATTGACTTTAAACTATCTAAAAGAAGTTAAAATATAAAATGCATACCATCGGTTCTTCAACTGAGATCTTTATTATTAAATTTATTAAATTCTCATAAAAATCAAAACACCTAGAACATTTTAAAGGAATTTAAATCTACTAAGAATATCTATTTAAGAAAAGCCATTATCACATGTTTGCGTTATGCTGTGTTATGTTATGCTCCTGTGCGTTAGAGATAATATGTAATTGTAAGAAACTGCAAATCTTATGAGATGACCTCTTTTGTACCATAGTTAAGAGATGGCAAAGGAAGGGATTATTTAATTAGATAGAGGATCTTGATATCAGTCATGAATAGTGGCAGCGAACGTGTTAAAAAGTATTTTTTCTTTAGGCTCTTCAAATACTAGTTTATTGAATAATGCATTTTATAATGCTGTTTTAGTCGAATATAATCCTACAGTTTGGTGATAAAACAATAAGAAGATTAAAATGAAATCTGCTATGTATATTTCAATGTATCATCAGAACATCATTTCTTGTACGACCAAGCACCACGTGCTCGTGCAATTTAAACTATATTGTTTATTCATCTTAATCGTTTCATTGATTGAGTCACTTTAGTATTGCAAACGATCCAAAAAAAACCTTGTCTCGAATTTATTGTTTAAAAAATATCCCATTTCCTATTTATTTCATTTCATATAATCACATGCTCAAAATGGCATTTTTCTGGGTTTTATTTGCTGCACTAATTAACTTATTTTTTTTTTAATCAGAGCTTTTGTAAATGCAATAGCAACGCGTTATTAAAAGCTGATTTTTTTAAATGCTCATGCAGATAATAAAAGTTCCATTTTTCGAATACGAATTTTTGTCGACGTCACAAGGCTCATTTCTTAAAATAACATCATGTTCTGACATGATGAAAAGAAAATTTCACAGTTTCGCTTATTTCTACATCCAGTCTCATTAATTTATGTTTAACATATAACGATTGATTTTAGGTCGTGGATTTTGAAAAGGCCATTAAAAGAAGGGGGAAAAACACTCTTCTAAATTATGTCTACAAATAATTATTACAAGTTAATATTAATATAGTGAACTCCTAAAATTAAGCTATTATTACAATTCAAGTATGCAATAAAAATAAATACAATTGCATAACTTGGCGTATTCAACTAGTTAACCAATTGGCAAGAAGAGAGGCGGGTCTTATTCCTTCGACTGAACGCTATTGGTTGTCAACTACACTCTGTCTTCATTATACATCTGTAATGGCTTTTCAAACCTCTTAATGAGAAAATATTGTGTAAATTTATAAATTCTTACACTCTATTTTCCTTTACATCTATATTTTCCATCAAAATAATGTCGTTCTAAAATATCGAAATTATGTTTAGATTAGGGATTTTTCCTTTCTCTTATACGAAATATAGGAAGAAAAATGATTGTAATCGTCAAAAAAATTCGAAATCCATGTTTCCCCATGGACCTTGAACCTGAAAAATAAATTTTCACTGTTAAAGAATCGGTTAAATCTTAGTATAAAGTACCACTTTGGCGCCATTTTGAAAAATGTCGCCAAGGCAAAAACGACGCATTTAATAATGTTGCCAAATGTTTTTTTGATTGTATCAGCGCTCAGAAAAAAAGAAAAATTCATTAAAATACGGTAAAAGCATGATTTTAACATGAACAAATTGGGAAAAACAGAAAAAAAAAGAGAAAACGAATTCAAAATTCGAGAAATTATTATTATAGATTGATATAAACCCACATTGGAAATTACAGGAGGGAAAAAAATGAGGATAACAGAAAAAATTCAAATAAAGTCCGTGGCAGAAATGATGTCACGGCTTCTCGGTACAAAGTTGCCAAATCAAGGGGTACCGTATACTAAGATTATACCAAAGAATCTCATAGTCACAGTAAATGTGACAGCATGATAATTAGCTAGACCTGTTCAGCTTATGTGTCAATAAATATGAAATGCAGACAAACTTACTATAAAACAAAATATTATTACATTATAAATAACATTATCAAATTTACATCAATGAATTTTCATTCCAATTCTAGCATCGTTTTTTTAAAACATCAAAATCAAAAGTTACAAAAATATCACTGTTGCCAATTTGAATTTACAACTATTTACAGAATAATATTTATAATTATTAAACTTCCCGTGCATTACTTTTAAAGGAAATATTTATGCTTTATGTCGCAACTTATATCCCCCTACTAGAATGTTTTAAGTTCGAACGATACGAACTTATTCGAACGATACGAAGTTAAAAAGTAGGAAGTAATTATTTAAGTAGTATATAGTAAGAAGTAAAAATCTAAATTTTGTATCTCAACGGCGCCTTAATAATTCTACCAGTTCCAGATTGTCTTAAAGCTGATTTAAGATCAGGTTGAGACACAGTTTCCTTGGTTTTAATCTTTGATGGCTGTAGAACAGGTGTAATCTTCTTATAAGCTGAAGATGTAAGCTGTGCTTTTTCTGGATTTTCTTGTGACAATCGATATGCTGACTTTATCTCTCTATCGTTACATTAACTTCATTGTTTTTTTATCCTCAGAGCAAAATATTTTAATGTACTGCTGATAACAAAATATGGACTTTCATTAGGGGATTCGAGTGGCTTTCGTACCCTATCAATGCGAAGGAAAATGTGAGAGGTTGAATCTAAATCTTTATGCACAAATAATTTTGGATGATTTTATTCGAACCTTCTTGTTGTCAGTGAAGAAAGTTTAGAAAAACTGGCTACGATGGCATATAAAATTTATGAGATGAAATAAATTCTAAAAAAAAAGAAATTTATGCTGTTTCGCTAAATGTTAATTAAACCGATGCTTTATTTGCAAGAATAGCTGCATTAGAACAAAAAAAAAATTGATTCAATGAAAATAAATGATCGCTCTAGATCCAAATTTAAAAATCACCAGAATATATCTCAAAGTAGTAGTCGTTCATTAACCAGAAAGGTAAATATTGTTTTCACCATTTTAAATTTGGCGATGGTTGTTGGTCTGATAAATGTTACTCGACATGTGCTTGGAGCGAAAAGGCGCGAAACTTCAAGATGCCACAGGATTAGAGGCTACCGCTGTTGCTGATATTAATGACAACCGCAAGTTTCGCTTATTTGTAAAGGACAAAAACACAGAACTGTGGTTGTTAGTGGATCTAGGAGCTGATGTTAGTCTCATTCCTGAAACTCATCGAAATAAAACAGTAGAGAATTTTAAATTATACGCAACGAATGGAACGGAAATTCCTACTTACGGAATTAAAATTTTGAACTTAGATTTAGGCCATAGAAGAGAATTTAAATTTGTTTTTATATTAGCTATTAAAGGAAATATTTATGATTTATGCCGTAACAGACCGTTGTTAGAGTGAAAAGATATTACAAAAGCTCATAACGGATATGGAATATTGACTCCCTATAAAGTATTTTACAACTATAAAAATAGAAAGCAATTGTAAAACGTGATGATGAAATTTTTCAAAAATGATAATTCTGCTACCCCTATAATCGTTAAATCGAATAAAAGTATCACCATCTTTGGATGCTTATTTATAATAAAAATCAATAACGTGCTCTTATTGCGATTGCTAATCACGAGATATTAAAAACAATATTATCAGAGTCAATATATTTGAATTTTTCTTCTGTAACATATTGAAAAAAAAGTCTGTATTAATGAAACAATCGACCAAACCTCCTTGACAATTAACTATAAATGGCATCTGATTCAAAGTTGATTAAGTGGTTTAGCTCAGTCATCAGATTCGTTGATAGTTTCAGTATCGAGCCAGATGCAGAGTTTCCACAACGTTTCGAGAATTGCGAAAACACTGCTGATGATTTGTACTGGATAGATAAACCATTACACTGCAGCACGCCGATTCCCCGAACTGCTTGTTGCGTGCCTCCTGGATTGATGGATCTCAAGCAAACGGATGTCACAGAAAGTTTCACTGCTCCCCAAACAACTTGCACCATACAGGAAAATGCAGAATGCAATAGTACTCAAACTTCGCAAAATAACTATTGTTCGAATCCTCGAATAATGGATCACAATCAAACAAACAACTTTGATGAAATCCAAATCTTTGTCCCCAAGTCATCTACAGCTATGCTGAGGAATGCAGAATGCTGTTGTCCTTCGTTTCCAGGAGCTGCCTATGGCTCTCATCCTGAAATTGCGAATCCCAAGGAAATGGCAGTCACAGAAAACTTCACTTTGCTCCGAGTAGCTTCCACCAAGCAGAAAAATACACCATCCTCCCAGGAAAGAAATTTCTTTCCAAGTAAAATAGATTAATTGGCGATTTTATTATTCTTTCAGTCTAATGGTAATACTTTGTGTACTGCAAACAAAAAGAGCAGTATGTCATAGCCAACAATTTGTAATGCTTTGTTGCAGTTTATGTTGAGGGTTCAACTTAAGGTAAATGTCTGTAGACGGTTGACACAGATTGAATATTTTGGAGCAATTTTAATTTTTTAAATGAAATCTAGGTACTGTTGGTGTTGTTAACTATCTCCCTGGTGTGGATTTTCCTACACCAGGTCCAAAAAGCCCCGCCGCGCCAGATCCTCATAGATAAGATCCTGCTCAACCCACAACAGCCTCCATGAGGCGCCAAGGCAATTAAGAAGGTGAGCATGACTGGCAGAGAGGGAACAGGAACAGTGAGAGAAAATCTTCTCATTCAAAAGCCGATACTTACGTATTAAACCATTTTCGCCAACGATCGCCAACTGTTTAGTAGCTAATTGGCGACGGATTTAAATTTGGTGATAAAGATCAACGGATTAGGAGTTTTTCGATTGTTGCAGAGATTCTAGGCAGGAAATTAGAAGTCTAAAATTTTATCTTATCGCCCATAAGCAAGATGCTCAATTTTTTTATGAATCAGTTCATATATTGTTCTACACTTTCATGATATGGCCTTTAGATTCGTGTTTTCAAACACTTTCCATATTCTAACGCGACCTTAAACGTGGCAGCGCTGCTATTTTGTTATCAAAAAAGATATAAAATCGGATATAATATAGATAGGATATATCATATTGGATTAAAATTTGTTTGCTCTATCCTTTTTAAACATCATGTTCGCGTCCTATGTGTAGACAAATAGACCGTTTAACCGGTAGAGCTTCTGATCATCACTAAAATTTGTTTTCAAATTCTGTAACATGATATTAACTATTGTAGTACCGCAAAGATATACGTTTTGATCAGCCTGTCTCCTCTTCTAATTCTTTCTGATACGCGTAATTTAATCGTTCAAAATTTCGTAAATACAGGGCCTGACTAAGGCAGGGGTATAAGGGACAGTTACCCCGGGCCCTCATTTTTTTGAAGGTCCACAAATTGAATTGAAATTTTATTTTACGGTTTTTTTTAATGAATGTTTTTCAAAAATAAAGTATTTAAGCAGAGGGCACTAAAGAAATTTTTAATTATTAATAAATAATAGTTTAAAATATTGTTCAAACCTTGACTGTCGTCCATCATTTTGTTGATTTCTTTGGTGTCGACGGTTTGTCGCCAAATTTGAATCCGTAGCCAATGAGTTACTAAACCGTTGGTGTTGACAGTCTAATACGCAAGTACCTACAAATTATTAAGAAATACGAAATACGCTTTATATTGGAAGATTAACAATTTATGGTGTTATAGGAAACTTGAGAAGGGTCGTATATACAACTAGGGTTTAAGTTCAAAATCAGGCAATAGAAGAAACTAATAAATAGTTAAAATTTAAAATGTTATTCCTTTTTGAGCGAGGTAAATGGATGTATATTTATAGAGGCAAAAAAAATTAAGCAAAATACTAGTATAAATAACAGGACATTATAATGGTCTGAAATAGGATGAGTTATATAATAATAAAAATTGTAAGTTGAAAAATATTTTACGGAGGAAGTTACAGAAATTTTTTTGAGCGACTATCAATTCCGGGGAACCAAATGGTCGCTAAAGATGCCTATAATCCAACAGATAAAATATCTGATATTTTCGAAATTTACATTTTTCCTGGGAGGATTTGCACCATTTTCGCCAATTTTGCTATATTTTTGCTCTTTTTATGCTTGTCTTTTACTTATTTTTGTAAATCAAATTTGAATTCCCTATTTTATGCGAATTTTACGAATAGTTTCTTTGCAAAGTAGTCGTAATAAGTCATAAATTTTTAGCACCATTAATATTCAAATAAATGCGCTGCCAGGAAGCGTATTGAGGGTCGCTTCGTATCACTGAAACCCACGATTGACTGTCCACTCTTTAATATAATTGTCTTCAAATGTTATGGTGAATAAATAGTCGAAATATTAATGATTGGCCTCGTATCTATGAGATACATGACAGACTTTTCTGGATGATCTATCGCGAAAATCAGAAGCAGTGTATGACTAGGAAATCCGATGTCGATTTTTAAGTTTTACGTCAAAAATTTGGCACAGTTTGGCTGAGAAAGGCATTGTGCCAATAAAATTTATCAGTAAACCTACAACAGGGATTGAACATTATTCTGCTGCCGTTTGAGGAAGCCCCTTTCTATAGAAAATGGAAGGAAGATGTCTTAAAATGCTCCTTTGCCCACCCTTTTCTAACAAATGATAACCCACTGTGACCTTTTAATACCTTGAACAAAAGATTTAAACCTGAGATTGTGATGAATCTCCTCTTTTCAGATCTACATAAGTCCGAAGAACTCATTTTTGGACTTATGCATTCTTGTCTGTGAATGCAATAACTCAAAACGGTACTTATGTATTAAACCGTCTTCGCCAATGGTCGTCAACAGTTTAGTAACTCTTTGGCGACGGATTTAAATTCGATGATAAAGATCAACAAATTACACCATTGCTGGATTGCCATAATTGGCAGTTTAGCAACTCATTGGCGTCAAAATTTGACAGTCTAATACGTAAGTACCCTCAAAACAGGTTTGAACCTGACGAATGATACTTGGTATGTGGTTTTCTACAATAAAATTTGTAGTTTTTTTGTCAAATTTTGAACAAAATCCATTTACAAAAAATCTGCATAGTTAGCTGTCCTAGTGCTAGTAAACAAGATAATTTAACATGTTTAAAGTTTTAAAAAATGTATTTGAGCTTGATTGGATGAACAAAAAGCATTTTATTAACGATTGAAAATGTGAACAAGATGTATATAGGGAGATTGTGAACTAACAGTAGGAAATGAAAAAGAAGAATCTTAGGCACAAAAATCTATGATTTTAAAAAACTGAAAACTTGGATGAAAGATTTCAAGCCGACATCATGGCACAGAGGTAGCGCGTCTTCCTCGCGTTCTGGGCGTCCCTGATTCGAGTCCCACTCAGGACATGGTTGTCTGTAGCGTCAGCCTTATCAGCTAGATAATATCCTTCGAGCTGAAGGGTCCCTTTTGCTCGAACGGTATATCGCTCGGCTACTGGCTCAAAC
>JAOUZG010044158.1:2777907-2790417 GCA_026289955.1 Argiope argentata | reverse complement strand
CTGGCTCAAACGTCGCAGGTTCGTACCGCGACCTTCACTAGCTACATGTCCTTCTGTGCGTGTATCTATAGCAAGTGCCATTAGTAACAACAATAACAATAGATTTCGTATTTAGAATTGCGTTTTATCTACTGTTTCTGGGCCTAGTATACATAATATTGATATTCTCAAGGCTATAAAAGAGGCTAAACACTGAATTTAATTCAGACAATTTGTCTTATTACAAAATCGAATGTGATGTTTATAAACAACAAAAATGCAATTTGCCTAAATGTAATATTTTTTGCGTAACACATTTTTTAAAATGAGAAGCCTTTTTTTTATATAGACTTTGCATTTGCTTTGTGTATATAATGTTCAATTAAGTTTTATGGTGCTTTTTTTACAGAAATGTCTCCCCCTAGATTGTGGAGAATCGTTCAGGAGTGAAACGGAACGGACATCAAGTTCCAGCAATTCCACGACTCCGGTTTTCGAAGAAATTTCTGACCAATGGACCAATTTGCAAACCGGATCTCTTTCGAACCCCGACTGGTGCTCAAAAATGTACGAACCAAGTCCAAATACCAAAAAAGACATTGATCTATTTTTCGAAACCTTTTTAGGAAGGATTGCCCAACAAGTGGCAGAAGGAATGACCCTTTCGGAAGATGCCGTTCTCAGCATTGGGATGCTTTTAATGAAAGTGTGTGATACGCTAGTAAGCCGAGCCGCCAAACTTTCTTCTTACCGAAAGAAGAAAACGTTAATGAAAGAAGATTTACGAATGGCGATCGAATTACAATTACCGCCGAAAATGGCTTTCATGGCTGATCGGAATGCAAGCTTAAAAGTGCAAAGGAAAGATGTCTAGTAAATTTGTAGTTCACTTGAAAGAATTATCTCAAATTTTTGTGTGTGATTTATTTACAGTTTCTCTTTCTTACATAATGTCACAATCACCCATGGGGGTACCTCGTTATTGAGCATGAAATGTTTCAGGTATGGCGGTTGGATCTCGGCACCCATGGTGGGTACATTAATAGATGGGGATTGGACTCCTCCCATCGATGACGGGACGTGCTTCCTACGGGGAGGGTTGTACTTAGATCTCAACCATAGTTCCGGCCACTGCTGCTGTTGCGGTGGTCGTATCATTCAGTTTTATGGTTAATCCATGTGTCTTCGTGGCGGGTCGGTGAGTCTGTTGAAGACTTATATAATGTCAGATAACAATATTTTATATTCAATTTATCAAGGCCGGGATGGCATCGTTGGTAGAGCGTTGGAGTCGTACTCCTTAGGTTACGGGTTCGAATCTTACCGGCCAAAAGATTCCCCGAGTGTGTGACGACTTGCGCTCGTTAAATCTGTTCGTGGTCACAAAGTCCTCCATGTCGAGAGTAATATCACTAGGAGTACTGGGTCAGAGGTGATCGTTCTCTGTTCCAAGTCTAAATTACGATCTGAGATGAATGAATGAATTTGCATGAATGAAGTCCGCCCCCTAAAAGGGATTGTGACGTGCGTGTAATTAAGTCGTACTCTTGGCCCTAGATGACGCTACTTGTAAAACAAGAGACGTATATCTCGGCTTAAAATCTGCTGATGTATCAGCGGGGCTTGTCTACGGCAAGTGTTATTAGTCGCTACAACACAACAACAACACATATTCAATTTATCTATTCGCTTCAACTGCATTTAATAAAAATACATTCAGAAATATTCCTTAAACAGTATTAAAATTATAAAACATTCAAATAGAAATTTTCTTAGAACAGGAATGGTAAATCATCGAAAAGTAGCTTCATCCGAACTTTTTCATTAACTTACTAAAAAAGATTTTGATTCCTTCCTCCCGAAATTGTATAAACATTCTTTACCTTCTACAAGAGAAAAATTACAAATGCTCAGCTTTTTATTTTCTATGTCCGGCATGCGAACGTTTCGTGCTTTTTATATAATAGTGAAGAAAACTGAATTGATATTTTGGACACCTAGTTTTGGCAGATTAAAACAAACATTACAATTTTATTGAATACATTAACATATCAAAATTACAATCCCAGACGCCGGCGTCCTGGCACAGAGGTGGCACGTCTTCCTCCTGATCCGGGCGTCTTGGGTTCGAGTCCTGGTTAGGGCATGATTGTTCTGTGTACTATTTTGTTCTTCTTGTGCACAGTCGACTACCCCACTACCCCTGAACGTAGCAGTATCGACAGGATTTCTTGTGTACGACTGTGGTCTTTAGCAATATCCATCCTTGAACGAATTTGTCAAACTGATCTTCTCTACCTGGTAATTGGCCCCAAAGTGGTCAGTGATTGACCACTTTGTACTTTTCCTCTGCAAACTTTCAAATAGTTGGCAAAAAACTGACAATTTTTGGCATCATGTCCTTCAGAGTCTTGCTACCATCAGTACTGAACTCATCTGTGTACTATTTATGAGTACTGTGTACTTATTATTAATGTGCCTCTCTGTAAAAGGGGGCTGTTCAGGCGATTGTGATGAATGAATAGCGAAAGTCGTACTCTTGGCCCTAGTTGACGCTACTTCAAAACAAGAGACGCTCATTCGGCTTAAAATCGCTGACGGTCGTCAGCGCGCTTGTCCATAGCAAGTGTCATTAGTAACAACGACAAACAACAATCCAAGAGCTACAAATTTTTTGAATACATCAAATTGATATATCAAAATTACTAAGAACTACTATTTTATTGATAATATCTCATACGAAATTGCATTTTAATAAATCTTTACGTTTCTGTGTTATCAAAACATACATATGGATGCATAGATCAACAGATGAATGTACAATCTCTTTGACAGCATTGGTTTAAAATTTGACAAGTATCTACGATTTAGATATAGAAATATATTTGCCAAATATTTTTTATCTAATTCCTTTTGTTTTTTGTTGCCTTAAAATGCACTAGAACATATGAACATAAAACAAACTTATTTCCTCTGAAAGGATTTCGCGCAAAATTGAATGGAAATCTAAAAATATTACATAAATACTGGATACCAAATCTCGATCATCCATATTAAAGTGCATTTGACGGTTAATAGACAGATGCACATTTTTTCAACCAGCAGAAGTAGTCTCCTTGAAATTTTCTTATATGCTCCCCAAATAAAGTTTTACCTCACAACCTCCCCTTTATAAAATTTTGAATCTTGTGTAAGCCAGAAAATTCCTCATTTGGGATTGGAGAACAATAATTATGAAATGCAGATCTTTGATATGAATCTTGCGTTTTTACTGAATCTGTCATGTAAGTATGCATTTGAGACGACATTCTTACGGCCAAATGGAACCAAAATTTCATATAAATGTACAGTTATTATCACAAGGTCACGAATTTTGGCTAACCTAAACACAAGGCTACGAATAAGGCCATTTGGATGGTTTCACCAATGCACCCATGGTATAAGAATAAGCGTCTGGTACAGTCGGCCACAACAAATAAATAAAAATAGATACTGCTACGTTCAGTGGCGGCGGGGAGGTCAGCTGTACACAAGAAGTAAGTGCTCTGATGGCTCTCTAGGCAGTCGTAGACGAGATCAAACTGCTCTGACCCGTTTCCTTAGTGGCCATCTATTATCGATGACTTTTGTCGGAGGTGCCAAACTGTTCGAGCTCTGCACCAAATACTCTTCAGCACAGACCACATTTATCCTATCTGGGGCTTACCAGGCTAAACCTGGTTCATAATACCCTTTTGGTACTGGACTTTATTAGGGTGAATGAGTTCATGGACCTGATATAGCTCTTCTGGTCTCGGGGTTGAGAAACAACAACACAACAACAAAATCACATACCGAACTTCATTGGTTTAGGTAATTATGTTTATATGTTGTTGCTGTTTTTTTTTCATTTGAATTAAAGTTTTTGCTGTTGTTGTTACTTATGGCACTTGCCATTGGACAAACCCCGCTGATGAAAGCATCAGTATATTAAGCATCTCTTGTTTTCGAAGTAGCGCCGAATAGGGCCAACAGTACAACTTAGCTACACACTCATCACACTTTCGCTTGCACAACCCCTTTTTACAGGGGGGGCACACTCACATGCCTCACAGATAGCACACAGAAGAACAATCATACCCGCACCGGGACTCACAGAACACAAGGGAGACACGCAACCTCTGAGTTGTGGAGTTATCGAATTCCTCTGTAATCGGACAGCCCGACAGACAACCTCTGAATTTATTTTAATCACGTTTAAATTGAAATCTATAGGTTTAGTCTCATGTACCCGATTTCTTCCTACCTTTGATCCATAATGTCGTATTTTAATTGACCACATACTAATTTTAACTTATTCTTATTGACCTTATTATTTTGAATCATTGTGTTCACAGACAGAGAGACTTAATGCCAATAATATGTTTTTCTGTCTGAGGTTGGTTTGAAATGGAATAATCGTTAAAATTTTAACGTATTTTTTTTCCAACAATGAAATCTTCGATCGTAAATTTCAAGTTATTATGTGAGAACATTATTTTAAAGTCATAATTTATCTAAATGCAGTACAGAGGATAAATGTAAAAATTTTAAATTCGTAATTACTCAGCATTTATTGACTCAAATATATATATATCATATAATTATTTATTTCATTATTAAAACATTGATATATTTGAAAAAAAATAGTTTTTTGAACTTTAAGATTATTTAAAAATTAGTTTTTTTTTGTGTGTGTGTAATATTTTAAGATTTCATAGCTGAAAAAAATCCCTAATTTTAGTTTAATTTTTAATTAATGGAAATTTATCTATCTATCTACACACACACACACACACACATTTTTACCCTCCAAGGTATACATGTGCCACGTTAGGTAGCCATAGATCATATGGTCTGGTCTGCAGAGCACTAATAAAACATGCACACACATACGCAAACACATTCATTAAGTCTAGGAAAAATTACAGGCAATTATTGTTCCGAAATCGCTATATTACTTAAATTGTAGATGGTAAGATTTAAAATTGTACTTTTTTTATAGAATAGTAAGATTTAGATTTTCAAAAATCAGTCAATTTTAATAATTGGTTTAGTTTATTCGAGTGCAACTTTTCCTATTTTAATTATTAGCGACTCAAGAATATTTTATTAAATTTGACTCACAGAGCAGAGTATCAAAGAATTTTAAAATTCGCAATTCATCAGAGCATTTATTGACTCAAATTGCATAAAAGATAATTTTTTATTACATTTAGACCATTTGAATTGCAGTACTAAACAGTAATTATGCCTATGACAAAAGATTTACAAATTGGCCGTTTGATCCAGATTTGAATGGATACTCAGCATGAATTAAACCGCGGTTGCTTTCATAAAGTTGATTTACTGAATTAATAACATAGATACTGTGAACTATTATAGAAAACTTTATGTTGCATTTATTTTTAGAAAATAATATATTTATTTCATTTCATGAAATCACGTGCTGAAAATTACATTTTTTTTCTGGATGTAATTAGCAGTAATAAATAATGTATTTCTTCCTCATAGTTTTTATCAACGTTATGGCAACACGCTGATAAAAGATAATATTTTTTTATATGCTCTTGCGGGGTTAGCTTGTTACTTTGCACGAAATAAATTGATGAAAACTGAGGTTAAAATATGTATTTAAAAATTCATTATAAATAAAAATTCAATTTATAAGTAAAAAAGATTGATATCAATAAAAAGATAATTTTTGAACTTTAATTTGCTATAAAAATCAATTTTCACTTTCCTTGGACTGAGGGTTCGAACCCGCCAGCCAAACACACACACTCTCTCTCTCCACATTTCTGCTCTTGGGTGCTCTGAGGCCTATAATCTCAGAAGCTGCTGCACTCCTCCTTCCTCTGTAAAGCAGAATACGAGAACAACAACAACAATAGCATGGACTTCCCTTTCCTTATTTGGACCAATGGTGGGGAAAAGGATATTATTTGTAATATGAAACATGCTACGAAGATATGGCTATAGGAAATTGTTAGAAACCCAACAGCTGTTTCGTCTCTTATGATTTTTCTTTAATAAAAAAGAAGAAAATATGCCTTTTTCTCTTCCTTATGATTTTTTGATGATAAATGCTGAGTTAATTACACAATTTCCAAACATTCCATCAGTTTTTGAAATTATTTATTGAAGAGTACAAAAGAAAATTTTTACAAATTTTGGAATATTATTTAATTATTTCTTGAAAATACATAGTTGTATTGTATTTAGTAACTATTGAAATATTATACGGAAAAAATAGCTCCTTGAATGCTTAATATTTTAAATTTTATTTTTAAATTTTTAAAAATAATTTTATACAAGTATGTCTTTTGAAGTTCTTGAAGAAAATTGTTAAAATATCAATTAAATTGTAGTTAAAAACCTAATTGAAAAGTCTTTTCATAGCGGTTAATGTTGCTTCTAATGGCACTTGCCGTGGAAAAACTCACTGATACAAATGCGATTTTAAGCCGAAATGAGCATCTCTTGTTTGAAGTAGCGATAACTAGGTCCAAGAGTACGATTTAGCTACTCACTGACCACATTCTCTTGCACAGCCTCTTTTTACAGTAGGACTCATTCACTCACTTTACAGATAGAACTAAGAAGAACAACCACGCCCGAACCGGGACACCTACATCATGATGGAGACGCGCTACCCCTATACCAGAACGCCGACCTTTTCACAATAAAAGTCTAGTTTTCACAACGTAACTGCATGCCAAATTTAGAACTGGCTACAGATTTAAAGGAAATTCATAAACAGAGAGAATGGAGGTCTCCAAAATAGTTTTTGAATTATCTGCTTTATCGCGCAGTTTGTAAATTACACGTTGGCATACAAAAATTAACTTGTGCATAAACTAAAATACTTTCCCAACTTTTGTCATAAAGCGGCCAATATGGCAACCCTTTACTGGGATAAACTATAATCCGACAAAGTGGGAGAAATAGCTATTTACAAAGGCACCGTTTCAAATGCGGAAGTAAGCAAAGTACTTACTTGTACAAGCAGCACCTCCTAAGTACTTGAGTACTTTACTCCTTTTCCTTTGCGCGTAATGGGTGGTCTATAGCCGAAAGGACCACCCGTTATGACGAAGAAAACTAAGATAGAGATTTCGTGTTGTCGAAAGATGAATTACGGAGAGGATTAATTCTTTAAAAGGAAATTTCAGCTTTGTCCGTGGTATTATAAGACGATTACTAGCAAGAATCGGGTAAACATGATCGATCATATATCTACGAGTTAATCATAGATCGTTGATCTTCAAGGGAGTTATTGATTTTTCTCACACAGACTGAGGATAAAAACAAACAATTTCCTATTATGCACTTTAATCAAACATGGTTCCCTTCGTTCCGACTAGCCAAATTATTTTCCTTTAATACTTTCCTTTAATACTATTCTCCTTTTAATACTTACAAAGTCATCTAAAATTAAATGAACACAGAATGTATGTATATCATAAAGCACGTTATATTTCAGCCTGTAATAGTGTCAAACCATTTTTCAAAGAAGAAAATTTCTGTAACGGCTTTTCTATTATTATATCTCATATTCTTGTAAATTCTGTAAATAGTTTTGATTCTATTTTTCCTTACTGTAAATATTTTATTACTTAAAATAAAATTCCCCTAACATGCCCACCAAACCGTGAAGTGACCAGTGAAGTCACAGATACGGGAGTATGTGACGGCGTTCTGTTCTGTTAGAATGCCGTCAAGAACAGTAGAAATCAGCATCGAGGTACGCTATTATTTAATTAGAAGTGTCAAATTACAGAACATGTATTCACTTCGCCTTCAGCAACGAAGATTAAGAGGTAATTATTTAGTTTTTACTTTACATCACGCTAATGAGTGAATTAACTGGGCTGCGGATAAAGTTTCATCAGCGACAATCAACGACATTTAAAAGTGGCTTTGACCGTAGAAATGTTTTTAACAGTCAGTTAGTAGTGTCAGTCAAAATCAAATAGGAGAAAGATAAAAATATGAGACAGGGCATATATTTTTCAAATGCTTGCCATTATTTGAGTGACTGTGGTTCTGTGTTAAATTTTGGTTTCAATCAATCAATAATCAACCTTCAATTTTGGTGCAAAGATGATACAGCCAGAAGCGGTGGCAGGAATTTGCCGGCGGGGAGGCAAGACAAATCCGACAGGGGGGCAAGTACAATATCTCTCATTTGGCTTCAAAATAATTCAAAATTGTTAATTTTACATTTAATTAAGAAAAATCAAGTATTTATATTCTTTTTTTTAAATTCAAATACTGGCCCTTCCTTTCATTGTTCATTGTACATCTGTAAAAAAAAGTTATGCGATATGATGCGATATATCATTCAATTGTCGCATATATTGCCTAAATAAGAACAAATTATAAGTTAAATGAACGACTATTTAATCAAATGTCGGAAATTTGCAGACTTCTTCGATACTCGTCGCATTGAGTTTATAGTCGACTGATCAAAAATTGTCAGTAAATTAGCTTATGACCTTTGTCGGTTATATTGTCAAAAGTAGTACAAATTATAAACTGAATGAACGACATTTGAATCAGATGTCGGAAAATCTGCTTAACATATGTCTTCAACATCCATTATTTTCAATTTTTAGGTCTATTAAAAATTGTCTACGAAAATATGGCATATTATTGATTTACCACCCTATCGAATATTTCGCCAAATATAGTCTAAGCAATTTAACCGTTACTTGGATATTTCGATTGTTTGCAATACATTAATTTCAAGGAGGTTTTTAAATAATCACATTCGATAATGCGCAGCTCTCTACAACCATCCTGAAATGGTGAACATTTTTGCCGACGGAACTCTAAATATCCCGCCGACAGGGGGTGGGGGGGCAAGAAGCTACCGACAAGGGGACTCTAGCCCCCTTGCTATCGCCGCTTCTGGATACAGCCGATTTCATCTGTCTAAATCAACGTGTTTTTGAATTATTGAACCCACCGAAAGACCGTGAAACGGACAGACAGACATACTTTCAAAAACGTGTTTTTCCAACACATAGGTTTCGGAAGCGTGGAGATTTCACAAACTCCCTAGTTCGAATTTTTTTACGATTACAATATTCTATGTGTCTTTCGTATCTGCAAAAATATAAAAATGTAATACTTTATCAATATCTATTTCGTATATCCGAAAGTGAAGAATTCTTGATTCTTTCTCGTAAGCTAATCAAAACTCGAAAATATTTTGATGTAAAATATACATAGTTACTTATAATTAAAGAAAACTTGAATGACTTGAATGAATGAATGAAAACTTGAACTCACAAATAAGCAATGGCAAATTTTAATTAACTCCTGTAGGCTAATGATAATTCTTTCAGAAAAACGTAATTATTCGCTGGTACCATGCGATTTAATAAATTAAAACTATAGCTCAAATAGATGTAAAGTTTTTCTGATATAAAAAAAAAATACGACTAATTTTTATGATGATTAAAATTGACACTTTGCTAAAGTAAAATCTTATCTTGATATAATCTTAACTTCTATAAAAATAGTAACAAGATACAACCACTATTAATACACAAAGCTTTGTTTGGTTATATGGACGCCTCGTTTTAAAGTAAATCTAGAGTAATTTTTTAAAGAACCTCGTAATTCTGAATTGCAGTCAGATGACGAGGATGTCCCCTGAGCTGGTACTTCCTCACCAAACTTCAAAACCACACCAGAGGGAGGACATTTGTTCCAACGAATTTAACGTGTACATGACTTACTTATATAACAGCTCTTCTGTGGAACAGGGTGTATAAGCTGAAAACCTCGGATACCGAAAACAAGTCCTAACTACCAGACCGCTGATGTACAAAATTACAGTTTGATCTAAATTTTAGAGACGATCGCTTAAAACGCGGGACTTGAAGAGCACAGATATTTAGAGCAATAATCAACAAACCCCAATTTTCTTCTAACGTTCGGCTCATTTTCTTGGAACGTAAGGCTTTACTTCAGATAATGTGGTCTGTCACTTTTTGTAAATAAACGACAAGTGAATCTACGTAGATAGACAAGAAGATTTGCTTTTATTCCTCTAAGTTAAGAAAATACCAAAATGGACTACCGAGTAAGACAACATTTCTCTGTATAAAGACAGCATAGAGAAACTTCGTCCGGATTTTTAACAAATAATTCGACTTCCTGTTAAAATTTAATCTCGTACCAGAATTTTTTATCAATATTTCGCCAATTATAGGACGACATCTTAGTCATCTTGTGATAATTTTATCTGTGGAACATAAATCCTTATATGCACACTCACTATAGTTTGAGATAACACAAACAGAGATAACGATTGTTGGGGTAGATGGTATTATTGTACTGAAATGCATTCGACGAATGTTTATACGGAATTAACAAGTGATCGTGACTAATTTCGTTCATGGCAATTTCGGACTTGTGACTTTAAGCAGAGAATTGAACGGTAACTTTCTAAAATTTGTTCCTTCCTAATGATTAGAAGACTAACTAATCCAGTTTGTTGATTTCTTTATCTATGTTAAGTGTTATCCTCTCTTGGCTACTAACTGACTTGAAATGAAATATAGGGCATGTTTGTTTGTAACTAAATCTGTTATGCATAGCTTAATGCTTGTGGTTCATCTTCTAAGAAAATCGTTTAAGAATCAAATTACGATAAACATTATAACTGGGTTATTTTAGTAGTTTTACCAAATTTGTTTATTGTATGTACGAACCATTCTAATAAAACCAAGTCCCATAGCATCATAGCGTTATTGAAAATGTAAATGTCGGAATAATAAATTTCTAAATTTTGTGGTACTGTAGCTTCATTTCCCTTTTCTTCACGTAAATTTCGTAAATATTAACCGGAATCGTTCGTCCTTTGCTTTATTAAACAGTGGAAGAAAATTATGTGATTAAATATTTTATAGAGGAAGGAAAATGCTTTGAATCTTACGTAGTTAACAATTAAGTCCATTGTTAAAAATTATATAAAAATATTTTTTTTAATTTGTAAAATTCGGAAAAAATTCACATCATTTATAAATTGATATTATAAAAATCAGTTTTGGCAACTAATATATTCGAAAATTGCTTGCAGATTTCATTTTTATATAGTTAACATTTTAAAAAAAGTTCTCTTCGAAGTGCACATTCTCGTTCTCCATGGTAGATATATGCCAAATTTAATAGCTTAACGGTTAATGATCTTCATGTAGAGCTCCAGCTCTCTCACTCACACAAATCTCTTTATTATTAGTTCAGATATAACATTTCCTTGTTATTGTTCAGCATCGATACAGGTATCGGTACCGAAATTTCAGGTCTTTGTTGAAAGATGTTCATAACTATTTGGATACTGTTTATTTGCAGGTATGGTTTGAAAATACTTCGAAAATTAAGAATGTAATGTTTTTATTTCTGTAGATTTCAGTGTTTGTAAAAACTACTCATCCTTCTTCTACGGAATAAGTAATATAATTCTTTATTAACACCATTTTCAACATTATAATAGAAATTTTAAGTTATTGTATAACTTTGTTGAAATAGATTGTGACAATGGTTTTAAAAGACTAACAGATGGAAGACAATAACGAAGAGCACAGAATTCTATTTTTTATATTGATAAATCTATACTTATTTTTATTTGATACTCTACGTAGAAGCAAGGTAGGATAAATGATTGATTAATCAAAGGTATTTGGATGGAATTAGAGAAATTGGGGATCATATGTTGGGCCGAAATGTATAGAATAGAATCATTTTGTAATTAGACGCGTTGTAGATATTTTAATCGAATGTTATTGTAAACCTATCTAAGTACTGTGAAACAAAATTTTGTTTAATAAAATAAAAACTTTGTTATGGTCTTAAAAAATATAAATACAAGTATGTTTACTAATAATGGAACATAATGTGAGCTTATTAGAGCTCTAAAGGCAGATTATTTTCTATGGTATTTTTAAATTTGCCACAAAAATACTTTAATGGATAGAAATACGCATCTTACAAAGATTTTTTTTTGTTGAAATTTGTAATGATGCTCAAAAACTGTTCGATTGTTGTTCTATTAAATCTTATAAGGTGAAATAAGCTTGTTTTATTTGAATTCTTTCTATAACTTTGACACATAAGAAAACATATTAAGACATTCAACTGTGATTTATTTCTGCATTTCTTATAATATAAATATCAAAACATTCATTAATCTGCATGTTTCAGAATTCCTTAAATCAGAAAATATATTTTGGAATTTTTTATGTCTATTTGTGAAGGAGATAAATGGAAATCGCATTTAGCTTGATGGATGATAGTTAGTACATGAAGTTCGTAGATATCTATCAAATTTGAAAGAGTCCATTCAAGATCTATCTGTCTATCTATCCAAGCAGTAGTAATTGCATAAAAAGCGAAAAATGAAATTAGGTATTGTAACGGGACTGTGGCAACGTCACTTAGAGGAAACATCAGCGCCACCTAGATCAGTATCCACCTAAGCCACCATAGCCAGTCGAC
>JAOUZG010044158.1:2716737-2777897 GCA_026289955.1 Argiope argentata | reverse complement strand
TAATGTTAAAAGCTAGCCGTGGTAGTTATTGAAGACAAACGGTTATAGTATGCAATTTCAATATTTAAAATGTAAACCCTTGCGGAATGTTGAATGAAATTCGTCAATGGGTTGATTTTTCAGATCATCTGTACTTTTGTATATAAGTAAAATCGATAACTCAAAGACACAATTAAATATTACTATAATTGTGCGTACATTTTGCATTTTAATACAAAATATTACTATGATTGTACGCATGTAATATATCTTGGGTCAATCTTCAAGGTTTCCTCTGTTTTCAAATACAGCAAATTCGATTTAATTATTTTTGAAACTCTAGGCAATCACCTGGGATGCTATTTTTTAAATTCCTCACACATTTTTAAAAGAAAGTGTTATTTCCTTCCTCAACCTTCGAATAAAATTGCAGGTCTTGGACGATGTTGTGAACATTATTCAAGATTTTTATTTAATGAGGTTTTTTATATGAGGTAATGAGTAGGTTTTTTATATTTCATGGTATTGTGAAAAATAAAAATAAAAAAATATCGTTTATGCCTTTTGGATGCAATTTTTTTTAGATCGATTGAAATTAAAATTTGATACCAAAACCTAATTTTTGCTCTTAGCACCACACAACAAATTTTAGTTTACCTTATGTTAACACTTTTACAAATATGGAAATATGCAAATGCACAAACCATTTTCGTCATATGAAAAAAAAAATGTCGAATTTCTTTTATAATTGATTTTAGTTAGTTAATTTTCATTTTTTATATTTGAAATAGTTAATTTTCGTTAATGAGCCTTGCTCTGAGTATATTAATAAGAATAATTTATGTAAAAAAGATTTATTTTTATAACATACAGGAAACGACCATACTTTATGTCATAATAAAAAAATTATTTGCATACTATTATTGACGTAGAGTATATTTCTCATCTTATCAAAAACTTCGTTAGCAAATCTAGTTTTGAAATTTCATATAACATAAAGTTTTTCACAAAATTAAAAAAAGCTTCCCTCCTTATATACCAAATAATAGACCACAAAATTTTATCTTTTCCTAAGAGTAAAACTGGAATGAAGTCCTTTAGGACTCGATAACATTTTTTGCTGTAAAATTAAAAAATTCTTAGGTCTGAGAACTGTTTGATATGTCATTGTTAGGTTGATGGATCGTGTGACCGAGATACATAGCATGCTCAAAGATATTAAAAGCTTGGCTACAAGGTAAAACTAATACAGAGCAAGTAATATGCTCTGAAAGAAATTAATGATACTTTCAGAAGCACTGCGGCCGCAAATGGAGGATCTATAAAGAGGTGTTAATCTCTTTGTTTGCTTACTTTTAGTACTTAAGGAAAATTTAGGTTCTGTGTCACTTGCGCTCAGTTTCATTAGCTCTAACTCATTAGAGAGTGTCATTTGCGCTCAAACCTTAAAAAGGGTACTAAATTATAACTTTTATCTTTGTATGTAAAATTCCATTATTCATTGCTTTAAAATAATTTTACCACAATTTTGTTATATTAGCAGGAGTTACAAGGAAGCTCTTTAAAACCTTGTCAAAAGAATATTTTTCTACTGTTCGGTTTATTCTATCATCTAGATTTATATATTTTTTTCGCTCTCCGTTTTCCCTCTAAATTTAATCTAACCTCTAATCTAAAATAAACTATCAAAAATTTTCCTAGCGTTCTTAAAGAAAATTTATCAGTTTTACCATGAGAAAAAAAAGCGACTATTTCGGAGAAAAGAACACTTAGTTATCTCACTTAATCTTATCAATGCGAGAAACGTGCATTCGTTATAGCCCCTCTAGATGCATGCCAAACGTAATTAAATTCTAGTAAACTTACAATGTGAGCGCAAATGGCACCCTCGAATGAGTCAGCGCTAATGAGACTGAGCGCAAGTGACACAATCCCAAAATTTGTAGGGGGCAAACGTCATCCCGCTACTGTGGAGAGGAAGGGACCATCTCAGGTTTCTGATCATAGTTCAAAATTTCGAGGTCCAGCTCAAAATAACCCCTGTGTTGTTTTACACTGAGACCATAATGATTTAAATGAATAAAATTGTGTGTCATCTTGAATTACAATCGCAGTTTTGTATCAGATTTTGGTTTCGATTGGTGGGAAAAAGGATGTCCAAAATGCATGTACAGTTTTCTAGCACTTAAGTAATCGATGCATTACAATGATTAATCTCCCAAATCTCGCATTAATAGGCTCTTTCATAAGTACTGCTTGCTGATAGCATGCGGTTAATAACATACGAATACCACTTTCCTTTCCTATACAATGAAGAGCACATTTTTCACATTCATGACTTTGAAAATAAGTAAGCACTTGTGGCAATCACAGCCTTGCCCAAGGTTTACCATTTTATTATTAAACCTTACCCAAGGTTTAATTTTTAATTATTGGGAAATATCTTTTAATCGTGACTTCGTAACTCATGAGAAAGCACACAACTCATCTAAAAACAATTTATTTACAGTGCGTACCTGAAATAAAGCAAAACAGCAAATCAAGTCCATATTTTTTTATATCAAGTCAAGTCTATTTTATCTATTGATCGATAGCTGCAACAGTATTATACACATAATTTTTATACTTATAATTAAAATGAAAAAACAATTGTCAATAATTAAAACGCATTGTATATTCGTGAATTTTCAAAGGCAACTGGAGCAACGTATTTTCTACGCCAGATGGGGTAACGCAATACAGAGTATACATTTTTAATTTCCATTATTCTGTTTTATTTTAATTCAAAATCACTTCAAAATGAATCAGAAAAATCGATTAATTAACAATTTTTAGTTTTAAATGCGTCAAACACTAAGAAAACAAACAGAACCGTTTGAAATAATCGGCCGAAAACATGTTAAGTCAAACCTGTTAAGAAAACATGTTAAGTCATTAGAAGGGGGGGGGGACTGAATTCTTACTCAATTGGCTGTAAGGAAATAAAGATTTGGGGGAAAGTTAGAAAATTAGTTTTAATTAATAAATAAGAGGAAAGTTAATAAATAATAAATTAATAAGAGGAAAGTTAAAAAGTTAGTTAGTTTTTAATTTATAAAAAATTAACCGCTCAATTAACCGAAATAAATAGAAGCCTATGTCCTATTCTAGACTATAGTCTACCTCTGGTTTGAATTTCATCCAATTTCATTCAGCCGTTCTGCCCTGATTGGCTAACATTTATAATAGTAGTATTGATAACACTTTTATTAGAGATGATGCGAGAAAATTCCCTGGAGACAACATTTGTTTAAATTATAGTGTTTAATTGGCTTATTAATTAAATTAATGGATGTAAATGAATTTAATTAACCTTGCAACTGTTTGATTTTTGCGCAATTTATCTGTTATGCTGTAAACTTTTACTTTTCGTCTCCAAGTGGCAAAATGAAAAACACAACACCCTCAGCCTATGTCCTTTCCAAGAGATTCTTCCCCTCCCTTTCACTGAAGAACGTTCCAGTAAGATCGAGAAGGGAAATGACAATTTTCTCCAACCAGACAATCACACTCCACCCTTTTTTCCCCTCTGATACGAATCCTCTTAACAAATAATCAATCATCCCTCTTAGCACTTGTACATCACATATTTCACACAGGTTGATGTTGGCTCCTTTAACGCCAAATCTTCAAAATTTGGCGTGCTTGTTCTTAGCGTTTGAGATTACGATTTTTATTTTTATTTTATCCTATATTCATTTTTGGACTTTTTTTTCAATTCTTATAATTAGTTTGCACCCCCCTCCCTGTATGTATTTGTATATTCTGTTCAAATTTTCAATCGTTAATAAAATACTTTTCATTCATACATTCAAGTTCAAATACATTTTTTAAAACTTGTATTAGATGACACTCGATGTTAATATAGTTTTTTTTCAAACTTTAATTCTTTAATTAAATTAAATTAATTTTTAAAACTTTAAATAGTAGTTTCAGTAGTTTGTAATGAAAATTGAATGCAACTGGCAGTAGCAAAAACGGTAAAATGCAAGAATCTCCGTATTTTTCGCGTGAAAGTAAAGAATGCATGTTTAACTATTGCGAAAATCAATAATTTTTTAAATAAATTTTTGAAAATTCGTACCTGAAGTATACGTTTTATCCAAATTATTTTAAAGAGTAAGGTAGCAGTTCTGGATTAGTGGTTAGAATGAAGGATTTTTCTCAAAAAATAAAATTGAAAACATTTTAAGCTTGAGGTTCAATTCCAATTTCTCAACTTAAAATCTTTGTCAATTATTGTTGGTCAGCTTAGCTCAATTGAGCTACGTGTCGAGAAGGAGAAAGGAAATTTGCAAAGAAATTCGCTTTCTATTTTGCCACTTAATATTGTGATTCTGTCACATGTATATACATATTTATATTAATTGTAATTATTTTTCAAAAGGCAATTAAAATAATTTTTTTTGTTGACCTAATTAGGAATTGACTTAATTTTTTATATTACCTTTTTTAATCCTCTATTTTCGTTTTATGAGTTTTAAAATCAATTTTATAACCAACTTAATTGTTTTTTTAAAAGTAAATTCAGTTGAATATGTTTTTTTCTTGTATCTTTTGTATCCTTGATCACCAAAATGTATATAACGAACTTCTCTTTCTGTTATAATTCATTACTGTTTGTTTTAAGACTAATAAAAAGAGGAAAAATTGTAAAATACAATGTTTTTCCCCGTTTTCTTTTTTCTTTTTCTTTTTTTTTCAGAGAGAGTATATACAAAATAATTTGCAAAACAAATTATTTTGCTATTACCATTAGCAGTCAATTAAATAATGTTTCTGTAATTGGATTATAAACATGTTAACATGAAATTTTATTGATAATAATAATATTTAGACAGATGCAGGGTATTTATTATTAGTTACTAAATTATTATTAGTTGAGAATTAATTTTCAATAATTAAAATCATATGAAATTATAATATTAAACAACGCGAAAATCAAATCTTTTTTCTCACACATGTTAATATATACTATCCTTGCCATAGTGTATATCAGTGTGCATTACATGAATGAGAACTGAATATATATCATTTCATGTTCCACTGGTAAGGCAGAATTTCTTCTTCACACATAGTTCGTGAATAAAACTAAAAAGAACAGTGCAAACACCAAGTTTTAATTTTTATTGACAAAAAATTGTGAAAAATGGTTATCTAACTGTGTGCTTTAGTTACTACTTGGCGACTTTTCTATTATTTGACAGGATTTGGCAGCGATTGGCAAAAAATCTGTACTACATATTCTTAATTTTACTTACTACTAATTGGCGAGTTTTCTACTGTTTGGCAGGATTCTATAGCGATTGGAGAAAAATCAGTATTGTGTTTTAGAATTTTTCTAATATATGGAGGTGTTTATTATCTTTTTTTTTTCTTATTCAGTATTGTTTTATTTGTAGAAGATAGTGCCAATGGCAACCGACAGGAAATTGCTTCCTTGAAATTCAAAGAAACTGGCGAAACATAAAGGCTTCAATAAGTTTCAAATTTGGCTCTTTTTTAGACTGATTTTTGGGAAAGCTTGGCCTTATTCGGTTTCATCTGGTAACCCTGAGTCGGTCACTTCTTTGTCCAGGGAATTTGGCCACATTATATGGTACGGTGTGTTGTAGTATTGTCAAACAGAACATCTCCCAAGTAAGAAATAAGTAAGTACATTACATTTTCTATTTTTAAAAAAATGAAATCTAAGTTCTTTTTAATATTGCTGTTCCTGTTATTATAAATCTTGATTTTTAACATGTAGTTACATATGAGTATTTCGACCAGTTCGTTCTATTATTATTGTACTTTTAGGTACAATTGTACTTAGTAATTCAAATTTTTTTCCCGGTCTTGATTTTTTAAGTTGTTGAAATATCTTTAAAAATCATTGATGATTGATAATTTATTTTAGTTGATTCAACTTCAAAACTTAAAATCATAATCAAATTACTTAATTTCAAATTATTATTATTATTATTTTGCAATTAAATACATCTGCAATTTTTGTATACCTAATAATCACCATTTAATAATTTTTTAAAGTATCTTTTTCCAATTGAGGACTTTATTTTTGAACAAAAAGTGAATAAAAACAATTCTTAATTTAAAAAAAAAACTTTTATCTTGTTGAATGCGAATGTAAATGTTCTGCTATGCTACTACGGCATTTAAAATGCTACATATATTATCCTACAAAATTATTTACTTACCTCCTGAAATTGATATTATTAGAATTATTAAAATTAAAGGTTATTGTTACAGATTTATTTATTAAAATTACCATTATCTAGTTTTTTCTTACTTGCATATTTTCAAAAAAATATTTTTATTGCTATTTTTACGTCAACTGTATTGGGGTGTTGCTCCTCAAAATCTAAGGACTTAGCAGCAAGCTGATTTGCAAAAGGGGTGCACAAAACAAGATAACAATTGATAAACTCAATACATGAGGTAGAAAGAAGAGTAGAACAAAGATTTGATAAAAATTAGCATCGTATCTTACAAAATATTTGCTAAAAAAGATTATTTTAGAAACGAACAGAGATTTTTTTTTTGTGTTATCACAAGAGAAGTAGCAGAAAAGCCGGGGTATTAAATATTGGCTAAAATAAATCAAAGCTTTGGCAGAATGATGTTTGTCAGTCATTGACTCTTCTTAGTGTTTCTATTTGGTGTTTAATAAAGAAACAGTTCAGTACTGTTTCTTTATTAAACACCAAAGTTCCCGTACTGATGATTTGTGAATTTTTTTTTAGAAAAACAACAGGTTTAAAAAGAATTATTTTTATGCCAATGATAAAAAGTACTTTTAACATAACTAAGAAAAAAATACTGAACTTACATTTATAATAAATGTTCAAAATGTCCATCCCTTTCTTGGAGACAAAGCTGAACTCGTTTGCGCATGTTTTTCGAAACGCATTTTAACATGCTAGGAGTGATTTCTTGTATCCTTTGGGTAATTGCGATTTTCAAATAATCTATTGTTTGAGGATCACCTTCATAAACTTTGTCCTTTAAATATCCCCACAGAAAAAAGTCCGGGATGGTTAGATCAGGGGATCGAGATGGCCAAAGATTTTTGAGTTAAGTCAATCGCCGAAAAAAGCTTCAAGCAGAATTTATGCAACAGTTAGCAGACGATAAAATTTAATATACTTAAAAAAATCATGGAAAATGATTTTTTAAATTTGGAGTCCGGAACCTTTTGGACATCCGGTATATTTGATTTCGTTTAGTTCTTTTGCATAATTGTTTTGGAAATATAACTGAACATCTGAAGAATATCCCCCTTAGTTTTCAGTTTATGGAAATAGAGGAGATTTTTAAATTAAGTTTGTTTCCCTCCAGATTTGCAAAAGTCACTTTGAAAATTGGAAGGGAACTCTTCAGTCTTGAATCTAGTAAATTTGGCAACTTCATATCTTTTTAAAAAAAATGCATGCGTTAATTAAAACCTTTTTAATTGAATCCTACTTCAACCCATTAGGAAACCCTTTGATTACCATCTTAATTGATCCATTAGATCTTGGTGCATTTATAAAGTGATCCAAATTAATTTTTAAAGTAATTTAATCAATTCACAGTTTTGGTTGTCAATTTTAAGAAAATGCAATGCAAATCTAAAGGATCTCTCAACTGGACCCCAGTTATATGTATTTATCAATATGAGGTACCTAATGAAATTTTCTGAGAGCTTGTGCATAGTATGAGAGGAATTTCGAACTGAAATGGTCCCATCATTTTCCAGTTCTTCATCACTAGCTAGATCTGATATCCACTATCGTTTTAAAAAAACATACTCTAGCACGATCAACATTATATTTGGCGCTAATTTTTTCAATATGTCTCCTAAGCGGAAGTAAAAGAGATTCATGATATTGTAGTTGTCCTCGACATTATCATTTAAGTGCTTTTATACTTTCTAGTAAATGCAGTTTAGTAAAAATACTGTAATCATAAAAAAATATATATCGAACTCGAAATGTTGACGAATCTACACGTTTTAAACATTCCTGAGTTCGAAAAATACCTTTTTTCGAAAATTTCTTTCCATCCATCTGTGATAAACATAACTAAAGAAAAAATGCTTTGAGCTAGACGAATGAAACTTGGTTTACGGTCTTAACTCCGATTTGTAGATAATGATCAAATTTTGATCACAATCCGTTCAGAGGAAATTTGTCAGTCTGTAATGCGGTAATTAGAAAACGAAGACAGCTAGATAGATAAAAATCAATACAATTATTTAAAATCTATAGGGCAGACGTCTGTAAAAGTTTCAGCTTAAGAAAGAAAAGTTGGTTGGTCTGCACTTTCAGAAACATATAAACGTGATACTCGAGATATGATTTTGAGCCCACATTTGTAATTTTGTATTTAATTTTGTTTTAATTGGCCAGAAAAAAATGCGCCTAAAACAAAAACAAACAAATTCTACTTTCTGATATTATCAACCGCGTGCCATGGATTAATCGCCGAAAAACTCGCCAAGAAAGAATTCACGCCAACGTATTTGTTACTATTGTACGCCAATTCCATGCGAGAAATTTCGGGTCCCACTCCCGCTGTTTTATTGGTGAATATTTTCAAGAGTATCTACATCATTATCAGCTATACATCTAGCTTTCTTATTTTTAGTTTTCATTCTGGGACTCCCATACGTGCACAATTAACCAGAGAACAAGTTCGGAAGTTACTCACCCGTATTTGTAGTAGGGTCAGGTTTTTCTTAAAGAATTTGACCTTGAAAATATCAATGATGTGCTGTTCAGGTGTGTCCTCCTTCATAATCACCTGGGTATGACTTATTTCTCCCTGAATAGATGAAAATCCATCAATCAAGTTGCTACCTCCTTCGAAACAGTGGGGGGGGGGCTTTCTTATTTTTAGTTTTTATTCAGGAATTGCCATAAAGCACACAATTAGCCAGAGGGAAGGTTCTAAAGCTACTCAACCGTAAGGTCAGGTCTTTCTTAAGCAATTTGACCTTGAAAGTATCAATGATGTGCTGATCAAGTATTTCCTACTTCATAATCGTCTGGGAAATGCTTATTTCCCCTGGATAGATGAAAATCCATCAATCAGGTTGCTACCTCCTTCGGGACAATAGAATGTTGGAGGTGGGGGCTTATTTTACAGGCTTCTGTCTCCAGATCCCCACTTCGTTGTATCAAAAGGTTCAGTCAACGTTTCAACAACAGGTAAACTGCTTCCACTCCCCTTTCAAAACCCTCATTAGAGAGCGTACAAGAAAGTTTCGAAAAAAAATTTCTTAACTATAAAAAAAGTACAAAGCAGTTATATTTACAATGATTGAAAATTATTTATCCAATTTTTAGCATATTTTTTTAATAAAATTGAATTCTGCTATGCATACTTCAATATATCATGTCAGAACATAATTTCTTGAACGGCCAATCATTGAAAATGTTTTACTTAATTAAACAATGTAATCTGCTTTTAAAAAACAATTTTATTAAAGTCTGAAGAAAACATCTCAACAAAAAGTGGCAGATATTGCAAACGTATGGATTAATCAAAGAATTAAAACTATTTTTTTAAAAAAGATTTTTATTCAAGTTTGAAGAAAGCTTTCATAAAGTTAAAAAAAAAAAAAAAAAAAAAAAACTAAAAAAAAAATCATCTCAGCAACAGGTGTCAAACTGAAGATTAGAAAGTTCTTTATTTCAAAATTACAGCCATTTACCAATATTTTTGAGTCTTCTAAGGCCTGTTTTTGAGAAAGTTGAAATTAAAAAAATCAATTCCTTGCCCACACATTTTTGCTGACGTCAGAATCCTCATTCCATTAAACCCTCAATGATGCACCACGTGCTCGTGCAAGTTAAATTATATTTTTATTCATGTTAATCGTTCCATTGAATGAGTCACTTAAGTACCGCAAACGATCCAAAAAACTTTGTCTGGCATTAATTGTTTTAAAAAATGTCGCATTTCCTATTTATTTCATTTCATATAATCACATGCTCAAAATGACATTTTTCTAGATTTTATTGGCTGTAGTCATTAACTTCTCTAAAATCAGAGCTTTTGTAAATACGATGGCAACGCGTTATTAAGATCTGATTTTTCGAGTTGCTCGGCAGATAATGAAATTTCGATTAATTGTCCACGCATTTTTGATGACGCCAAAACCTCGTCTCAAAAACAACATCAGGTTCTGTCATGATAAAAACTATAATTTATTAACGATTAAAAAATCATAAGGTCTATTTTGAAACGTATCTCATAATTTGGAACGCGTTTAGATGGCGATGAAAAAAATCTCAGCTGTCAACGAGAGTATATTTGGCCTAGAAAGTCAAATTGCATGTGTTCCAAACCCACATACGTGACGGATCTTTAAGCGGAATTCCCCCCCAGCTCCCCCCCCTCCAGCTCCGAAGCTGGTTTTTATCATAAGGTTACAAGGTCACAAATTGGCATTATTTTTATTCATTTTCCCAGTTTCAAACCCATATTTCACAATTTTCGAATAAACTAAAGTTTTATTATAGAATTACCTGCTTGATTTAGTCAAGCACCCCTCGATAGTAACTGTATTTGGACATAATTTTTTGAAATGCTTGTAATCGATACTATATACAATGAAATAATTTATTTTAAGCAATAATTGTTTGATTTAAGGAAACCAATCAATTTTTCTAAGATTTTGGAAAAAAAAATTACATTCCCGGCTAGTGACCTCTTCCTAACTCTATAATCCCTCTTAACTTATATTGTCCACACTATAATTCTACTTTCCTACAAGGGTGCAGATTTACCCTTAATTCAGATTCTTTGCTGCTCGAATCTTAATCTGTACAAAAGTTAACTTTTAAAACTTTCGATGCAAAGCAACCTATTTTGAGTGCGATCTTTGACAGTTTTCCTGATGATTAATCAGTGGGAGGAGATTAATACACAAGCATCAGAAAAATGAATATGTGCCTTGGAAAACTTTTCCCCCCAACCGATTAAAATCAGCATTTAATACAGAACTATTATTACATTCCCAAAAGTACATGCCATACTTCATATGTTTAAGTTACTGCCTCTCCCCCCTTTTTTTTATCATGTTAGAACATGATGTTGTTTGAGGAATGAGGTTTGTGGCGTCAGCAAAAATCTTTAGGCGAAAAATAAAAGTTTTCTTATCTGCACGAGCAACTTAAAAAATCAGCTTTTGATAACGCGTTGTCATTCCATTTACAAAATCCCTGATTTAAAAAAATAATGACTACAGCAAATTAAAGCTAGGAAAATGCAATTTCGAACACTTGGTTATATGAAATAAAATAAGTAGGAAAGGTGATATTTTTTAAACAATAAATGCGAGACAAAGTTTTTCATAATCGTTTGAAATACTAAAGTGACTCATTCGATAAAATGATTAAAATGAATGAAAATATAATTCAACTTGCACGAGCACGTGGTGCTTGGCCGTTCAAGAAATGATGCTCTGACATGATACATTGAAATATGCATAGCAGACTTCATATTTAATATTTTTTTTAGTTAGTTATTGCGTTTAGAAGCTTGTAAAATTAAAAGACCAAAGATGGCGATTTTTGACAGACGTCGTTACAAATTTAATAAATATGTATGTTTTAGTCATTTAATCTGTGTACTAAATTTTATCCCCTTTGCTCTTATCGTTTTTAATTATTGTGTGAACATAGAATAACCAAGCATACAGATTTCTTTCAAAATTTCAAAGAAATATACAAATTTGGGATAAAGGCTATATACCAGATTTCATTCATCTAGATCAGAATGTTTGAGAGTTCTCGTGTTCACAGATATACATAATTTCCTCCCCCTGGTCCCCTAAAATGTGTTTTTCGAAGTCAGTTCTGGAACGTAAAGATTCTTCAAAATGTCCGAGTTCGAAATATTTAACGATTGCAAGACTTTCCTTTAGTATGTATAAGAAAGTAAAATAGTATTAGCTTGAAACCCTTTATTTTAATATATTTCTATAACGCACTAAGACTAGTCAAATAAAATTGGTCGAAATTCGTTACCGACGTAGAACTGAAGCTTTTTAATTTTGAGTTAAATAATCCAGACATCAATTAAGAGTCATTACTTTGAACTCATGTATTCAGAAAAGCTGTGTAAGTAGTGATTACTTTTAATCGCTTGAAATAGGCCCAATATGTTCGGTTGTTTGTTCAGATGTTCATTGAACGGATGAATAGCTGATAAGAATTCAAAGGAGTCGCCCTGAGGGATTGTGGAACTTGCGCTCAGTCTCATTTCCGCTCATGCATTAAAAAGTGTCTTTTGCGGTCACATTGCAGGTTTACTGGGATTTAATTACCTTTGGCAAGAAAGCTTGGCGCGCCTGTAGAGGGGGTTTAGAGAATGCATATTTCACCCATTGATAAGAGAATGAATGATTCATTTGAAATATTCACTTTTTTTTCTCACGATAAAACGGATAAGTTATCTCTAAGAATGCTAGGATAGTTTTTAAAAGTTTACTTTAGATTAAGTGCGAGATGTGTTTGTTTTTTTCTCTCTCTGTTATTTGGATATGATTTTAAATATGAATAAAGATTAAAATGAAATCTGCTATGCACATTTCAATGTATCATGTCAGAACATAATTTATTGAATGGAGAAGCACCACGTGCTCGTGCAAGTTGAATTATATTTTTATTCATTTTAATCGTTTCATTGAATGAGTCACTTTAGTATTGCAAACGATCGAAAAAAAACTTTGACTCGCATTTATTCTTTAAAAAATATCACCTTTCTTATTTATTTCATTTCATATAATCGCGCGCTCAAAATGACATTTTCTAGGTTTTATTTGCGGTAGTCATTCACTTACTTTTTAAAAAATCAGAGCATTTGTAAATGCAATGGCCACGCGTTATTAAAAGCTGATTTTTTTAGTGCTCGTGCAGATAATAAAATTTCAATTTTTCGCCTACGGATTTTTGTTGACGTCAAAAACCTTATCCACAAAACATCATGTTCTAACATGTAGTATTGAAGTTTTCGAGACATCAAAAGGAAAACCATCAATTGTGTATAATTGATATCAATATCTGAAGTATTGCTTTAGCCGAAAATGTAGTAAAATGGTGCTACATTAACGGAAAGTCCGAAAAGTGTAAAGGGCAGCTAGAAACAAATGACAAACGTCTTCTTTCTGAAATGCAGCATTCTTGTAAGCGGATGAAGCTCAAATCGACGCCAAGAAACATTTAATAAAAATTAACAGGAGAGTTCGAGATTATCAAGCAATGCCTAACTATAATCAACATTCAAATTTTTAATAAGGAAAATAAAATAGTTATTACATTTATAACCTTTCTTTTCAAACCATTTAATTTGGATATTATACCGTGCAAATCAAATATTGGATATTTGATATAAACAGATATTATACCGTTTACATCAAATATAGAAAAAAAATCATTTAATTACTACCCTAATTGTTAAATAGTCAAAAATAATTTGAAATAATCTTTGATAGGAACTAAATATTATAAATGTATGTAAAATTGATACTAAAAATTATAACTGTGTGTAAAATAGGCACTAAAAATTATAAATGTATGTAAAATAGGCATTAAAAACTGTAAATGTATGAAATTTTAGAACACCAAACTTCTACAATAATTATTGTAGATGTAAAAACATCAAAAATTGTTAATCTCAATAATTTTCAATACATCCTTTGGTGACCAGTTGGTTCTTGGAGGATATTGGCTATATTTAAGTTTAGTTAAATCTTTTAGATATAACTTTTATTTCGGAGAATTCGCGTTCAGATGCACAGGAACACACAGGTCAATAGATAATCATCTCTTAGATGTATTTAGTCTAAAATATTTGTTGTATAGGTTCAAGATTCCGATTCGTTATCCGACATTAAAGCAGTATTATTTACATAAATTGTTAGTGTTATAAAGATATTGTTATGTTGTGTTATTACATATCCATACATAATATAAAATGAAGTCCCTTGAAAGCGTTTGTATGTTTGAACTAGAAAAACTCAAAAAATAAATTATATTGGGGATATTTGAACCATTTTGTGGAGCATTTATTGGGGAAGGTTTTAATACATTGAAGTGATATCAAAATAAAATAAAAATGGAATGTTATAATTATGAGTTTAATTATTACCCTACTACGATTAGCTCATGCGTAAAATACCAGTATCTGTACTTCAGTCTATCGCAGTATCAGTGCTTCAAATTATGCCTGCGCAAGTAGCAAGCATTATGGTATGCATATGTGATACAATTCTTTGTTTGCGTCTGATTTTATACAGAGATTTAAAACTCATTATACCCCCCCCCCAAAAAAAAAGGAAATCTAGCCTTGGCCAAAGCCCATTAAATGCAAAAGCGTTTCGTTTGTCGCACGATAATGAAAATGCTGAAGTATTGAAACATTAGATTAGCGAATATCAGCAAAAGAACGTCCAAACTTAAGGAAGGAGAGTCTTTTATTGATCGTTAAGGAAGGAGATCTTTAAATCGCACTGCAATTGAATAGCAGACAGAATGAATCTGAATCGAGAATAAACATTTAAAAAGTTTCTCCATGTTGCACTTTTAATTGATTTCCTTCGTCTTGAAGGTGCATACAGTGTAATCGGTGATAACACTTTTTCCGACATTTTATAAGTGAATAGAAATAAAAAAGATTAAAATGAAATCTGCTATGCATATTTCAATGTATCATGTCAGGACATCATTTCTTAAGCGGCCAAGCACCAAGTGCTCGCGCAAGTTAAATTATATTTTTTATTCATTTTAATCGCTTCATTGAATGAGTCACTTTATTATTGCAAACGATCCCAAAAAACTTTCTCTCGCATTTATTGTTTAAAAAAAATATCCCATTTCCAATTTATTTGCCTTCATATAATCACTTGTTCAAAATGACATTTTTAAGGCTTTATTTGCTGTAGTGATTAGATTATTTTTAAAAAATCAGAGTTTTTGTAAATGCAATGGCAGTTCGTTATTAAAAGCTGATTTTTTGAGATGTTCGTGCAGATGATAATATTTTTATTTTTCGCTTACGTTTAAAATGTCTATTTTTCGCCTACGAATTTCTGTTGACTCCAAAAACCTCATCGCAAAATAGCATCATGTTCTGACATGATAATAGTGACTTGAATACAGATTCAACAATCTAGTAATGACTACTAGTGTGATTAACAGCAATATTAGATGGTAAAAAAGTACGAGTGATGATAACGGTTGGGAACTATAGGAAGAAACGTTGGCGGGGATGTACGAGAGAAGCGCGCGAAATATTTGACCTTGAAAATTTCTACCCGAAGTGAAATTCCTTTTGTCAGTCTTTTGGTTTTATTCTTTCGCTTTATTTACAAAATACTTACCAGGTAAGCACTTCTAACTTGAAAATAATTTCAAACACCTGCTGATAAAAAAAAACGATTTCTGTTATTTCTGATAATGATTGATTTATTCCAACGAATTTTAATTACTTTAAAAGAATTCCGGGGAACTCTTTCCCAGATTTCCAGTCACATTTTCTGTCTTTTATAAAAATGCCAAGTTAGGGTAAAATATAGTATAACTGTCAGGCTAAACTTAAACACTTTATTCAAGATGGCTAATTTCTTATTTCATACAATAAGTACATTAAAGATACCACTCACATTGTTTAATTAGGTATTATTCTTTTTTTAAAAAAAACTTTTTATGAGCTATAAAAAAATTTCTATTGTTAAAAATATTTTTGAAGCAATCTAATTTTTTAAGAAACTATTAAATTATAAAAATAATGAGACGAATTATTTTATTTTAATTAGAGACAAAGCTGTATAACATAAAAAATTTCATGAAGTTGTGAGATGAAATGATATTAACTATATTTGTTTTTTCATAGACAGTATATATAGCTTTCAACGCCTGACTTGATATTGCTATTATTAATTATAACTTTTAATGTTTGTTATAGCATTTAAAAAAATATTAAAAACATTCTTAGCAACTTATAACTTTCATTTTATAAATAATTTCCCCAATATAGTTAATGCTGCAGTTATTCAGTATTTGTATGATCATATCCTGCGACTTGAAGTTGCTTACAAATCTTTTTGCTTGCTCTTTCTGTTTTTGTTGCTTTTGCTTTTGATTCAGTTTTCAAAACGTTTTAAAACCTTTAAAATGATCTCAACACTTCCGAAAGAAAATTAGTGAAAAGTACGTCTTCTGGGCCTGTTAAATGAATCAACCGTTTCTTTGAAAATGCTTTTTAAAAAGTTTGTATACTTTTAAAACTTTTATTTTTAAATTAAAATATTTTTAAAAATCCGTATTTTTATATTATTTTGTGGCATGCAGTTGCTTACAAATTTTTTTTGGTTTCTCTTTCTGTTTTTGTTGCTTTTGCTTTTGATTTTGTTTCAGTTTTCAAAACGTTTTTAAGACCTTTGAAATGATCTCAATACTTCTGGAATAAAATTAGTGAAAAGCACGTCTTCTGTTCCTGTGAAAAGAATCGATCGATTCTTTGAAAATGCCTTTTTAAAACTTTTACTTTTTAAATTAAAATATTTTGAAAAATCTGTATTTTTATATTAAAATTATTTTAAAGTGGTAGGAATGAACTTTTGGTATCTTTTCCGCATAATCTCAATTACAGGTTACATTTTCCTTACTCCATATTAAATTATGGACCTAGAGTAAGACTACGAATACTCTGTATTTCATTGAGGGGTAATAGTTATGGACTCTAAATCTCTGACGTAATTTACCAGTTTTATTGATTCTGTCAAGCTAATATGTATTTTGGGAAACTTTTATTTATTTCATTGAAATCAAAATTTGAGACTTATAACCATTGTTACCAGATGGTATAGCGGATAATATTGTGTTTGTATGTATGCCAAAGAACAAATCGACAGATACTAACCTGTTGATAAATCTGGTTCAAAATTTTATACGAATCTATACTTTAGATGCTAAACCAAATCGTGTACATGCATTTTTTTCTTGCTATTTAAGTTTTCTAGTTATCGAATTCAGCAGCTAAACCGACAGATTTCTTTTCATGGAATTTTGTTAAAAACTTCATAGAAATCTAATGATTTGGCCTTAAGTCTATCTACCGAATTTCATTTATTTAGCTCAATTCGTTTTTTTTGTTACCTTAATGATAGACAAACAGACAGACGTAATGTCAAAAAATGTGTCTGAAGCGTGGAAATTCGTTAAAATATCGAGTTCGAATTTTCTGACAAATATTTCGTTTATGATAAAGTGAAAAGTCAAAGAGTAAAAGTCCTTCAACTAAATCCTTTTAAAAACCTTTACATGGGATTTAATTTACTTCAAGATCAGTTTCATATCCCTTTAAACATTCATATATCATAGTTAAAGTAGCTGAGTAAATTTCAGTTAAATAAAAAGGCTTATTATATTTTAAGAATTTCTTAAAATAGAGGTTTTGGTGTCTCCAAAATTCGAAGGCAAAAATTATTCGTTTTTTTATAATTGGTAAATCGCGAGTCACCTGACCCATGACATTCGAGGTTTGTTTTGCCAGTATTGTTTAAAATACTTAATTAAAGTTACAGTCAATTGCTTTTTGTTAGTCATTTCTATAAATGACATCATATTCCAGTTGGTTTAAATAAAATACTAAGTTCACTTCAAGTGTTATTGTCCCATATTTATTGTACTTTATTTATATGCGATATTTTCTGAAATAGCACTTTTATTAGAAAATTGAGATTAACTTTTGGAAAGACCATTCCCACTGGCTTTTAAAATGACAATCTAGATACTTAATGATGATATAGACCTTTAAATTTCGATTATATGTCTTCTATTCATTAAACGCATTATTTAAATTGAATAATGAATATTTTTTTAAAATTTACTATAACACGGACATTGATTCTTTATTATTGATAGAAATTCCTATTAGTTTATAACTGACTCCTTTAAAATCAAAGTTTTACAATTTGTAAAAATATAACGCTCATTTATTTAAAATTAGTAAACACAATATACATGAATTTAACGAACAAATAAAAATCAACATGTATGAAATGGATAAAGATTTGTTTTATTTTCATAACGCATATTACGGAACTTAAATATTAATATCACATTAAACCTTAATTCACAATGTAAATGAATTATTTCTAAAAAATTTATATAAGCTGTTTACGAAATGCAACACAAGAATAAATTTATAAATTGCAAAACAGCGTTTATTTTTAAAATGCTGCTTATTGTCTTTGTATCCATTAATCGAGATAAATTTAAAGTTTAATTTATTTCATTAGCTTAGTAACAAAACTGTTTCCAACAGAAAGAATATTCGCATAAAAAATAGTCACATCGTTTTCCCTCATTCTCAATGAAAAAAATATCCAATCGAACTGAAAAAAATGTTGAATTGTAACTCAATATTTAAATAACAACACTTATCTTTACTGCCCCTCTCTTGAACGCTTCTACCTCTGAAAAGTGCATTTTGTAATGGATTCGCCCAGTCCATAGATATGCCATAGTGGCGATTTCCATTCCATTCTTCCCTGGCTATTCAGTTGCCCCTGTCATCTGAGGCGTTTATGTGATTATTCGTTGCAGAATAACAGAAGAAAAATTTAAGTAAGTACATTTAAATATAGAATATCTATCGTACAACATTTTGTTCAATATATATGGTTATATATCTAGCTCTTTATATTTTCTTTACAATACGTGAAAGCAGAATAATCCCGTGGGCTTAGCAAAAATTTAGCTTAAAGTAATATATACTTATATTAACATAGCTTGAATGTTTTATTTACTCATTATTTTAAAGTAAAACATCTTAAGATCACAATGAAAACCCTTCACTCTCCTCAAAGTTGATGTAAATTTCATGATTTATTGTATACATACCAAAAGATTTTACATTTTGTAGTTGAAAAACCGTTGGAGTGCCATTTTCAGAACTGCATGGAACTGACGATTTGCTTTTCTGTGAACAAGATTATTTGGCGTGTAATTTTTACGTGGCGTGTAATTTTTACACTATAAATGTAAATTTCGTTGCAAATTTAATTAAAATGAACTAAGAAAATAATTTCTACTTGTCCGTCTGTATAGCTGAGAATTTTTCCAAAACTCAGCAATGCAAGTATTGTGATATATGAAGTTTGTTATAGATTTTCTTATTATTATTGTAGATATGAGTATATTTTAACCTACTTCGCAACAAAAAGACTGCATGTCGAACTGTTCATTTTAACAATTGTATACGTTAATTCATAAACACTTCGAGCTAGAAAATGGAATTACGTTGTACAATCTGTACACTCAAATGGTGGTTCTGTATCAAATCTATTCAAAAGTAGATTGCTTGTCTGTCAATTCATATGTGATAATGATAACTAAAAAATTTGTTCAATGCTTTCTCGCTGAATTTGGCATACCAGAATAGATGTTCCCTCTCAAAGTTAAATTTTTGTTTGGGGTTCCGTGAAGGAAAAAGGCCGAAAGTTTTTTGAAATCAAAACGTCGCACTGCTCGCTAAATTTTGCCGCTGTAGACACGTGGCTTTAGTATATATTTATATTGACTAGTATATATTATATGCAAATATATATTATATTTTGAGTGTTTTATCTATCACAATTATTCTTTTTCTGACCTCTGGTATATAATAATATAGTAGAACCTCGTTTTCTAGCACTAATTCGGTAACAAATTTTGTTCGTAAAGGCGAAAAAAAAAATAAAAAAGGCAAATTTTAAGTTATAATGTGAGCACATTGTTATTTTTTAACAATTTAAGTCATGAACCAGTTTAAACCAGTTTGAAAAAATTACGAGACCTCTCTCTTTCTCTAATGATAATTTTTTTTAACTTTCATTTTCAATTTTTCTAGCTGGCAAATAAAGTTTTGAAGCTCGACCGATTTTAAGATTAATAAAAAAAAATTCATGAAAGATTCACTATTACTGGAAGCTACTGTATATGTGGTAAAACCCAATGATCGTAATGCAGATTGATATTAAAATTATATTCTAATATTTACAATATATTGAGAAATACAATTAGTAAGAATGCGCTTATAATATCATTAAAGAATAAACATAAGTCGCGTTTTACAAAATTGTGATAATTAAAACTAAAAAAGAATTTTTTAAAAAATGATAATCTTCTGAGCTTGAGATTAATTGTTTAAAAGTAAGAAATCGTAAACAAACTGAAAGTTGACGTCATTTCATATAAACGACAAACAAAAAGCATTTGATAATAAATTTAACTAAATATCTCAAACAATACTGGCAAAACAAACCTCAAACGTCATGGGTCAAGTGACTCGCTATCTACCAATGAAAAACGAATATTTCTTGCCTTCAAATTTCGGGGATACCAAAACCTCCAAACCAAAACAACATCATGTTCTCACATGATAAAAAAAAATCCCGTAGGAATTTATATAAAATAGGACCATTAAGAAAAAAAAATATAATCGACTTGTTTGTTTCCTTAGATGGCTGTTTAGGTGTAAATCCTACACTGATTACACAAAAATAATTAGTTTTCTAGAAAAGCAATTATTTTTATATTATTATCTTCTATCTGGGAGCTTCTAGAAAGAGTTTAAAAGCTGGTAGCTGAATATTGTGATATTATTATGAATTTTTTTCGATGTTCGCCACAATAATGTAAGGTTTATTTTGATTAATATTATTATCTGATTCATTCTTGTTAATTTAGTAAAGCGGAATGACTGAATTTTTTTCTCTACTTTACAAATTTACAAAAACATTTTGCTACTAATAAAAAATTACGTATGTACGTGTTTGTGAGTACGTGTTGTGCTATCTAGAACTATCAAATTTGGCCCAGATTTATTTTGGAAAATAGAATTGTTTACTTCGGAGTAAATTCGGAATAATAATATTTAATTAATTAAAAATTAAATGAAACATAAATTTATTTTCGTAATAACTAAGAATATTATCGCACAAAATTAATTCTAATCTATTTTAAAGTTTAAAAAAATTGTATTTATGCAAGCTTTTCAACCTATTATTTTGTTCTTAATGTAAACATTTTTTTAATATATTTTTTTTTTGTAAAACTTTCAAAAACAGCTTTCATTGTTCAAAAGAAACTAAAAAACAACCACAGTAAAGTTCAAACCATTTTCATTGTTGTATCAAATATTTATTATTTTTATTTTTGCTGAAAACAAAGGTAAAACTATTCTGTCAATTTCTCCAATTAATTTAAGTAATAAATGTACATCTATATCGTGCAGTTAGAAAACAGATCATTCGAACAGATACCTTAATGTCACTATGATGCAATGGCAACAAACTCCATTAAGAAAATTTATGAGCACACTAAAAGGGACAAATGTAAGATTTTTAAATAATGCTACAATGCCTATGCTACCGTTAAAGTATGAAATCCGTTATTTTATAGAATGCCTAGTTATTCTATGAAATAACTGATCGTCTCCGTTAAAGTGTAAAACTCTCTTGTATTTCATGGGTTAACTAGTTATTTCAAAGAACAACGATCTGCAGCCCGTTAAAGTGTAAAATAATCTATATCATATATCTCTATATCATATGTTTAGAAATTCAAGCGAAAAAGGTGAAATTGATGTTTGATAAATCTCATTCTGAAGCCTCTGTGGAGTTTACCGTCCGTATCCCAGTGCCTGAAGTTGACAGAGGAAAAGGTGATGCCAAATCTATTTTAGCTCTCATCATAAAAATAACCAAAGAAGGATTTTTCCAATTGGGCACAAGAAACGGCCGCATAAAACAACCATATTCCCGATCCCAGTTCAGTGTCTGCGAACAAAAATTAATTAAAATCGAAGAAGCACCGGATGTAGAAATATCGCTCCGGTCGGTTGCTACAGCTCAAAGTTTAGGTACTGGTCAGAGATTTAAAAAATGTTCGTGTAAAACCCAGTGTGTCAACAAAAAATGTTTTTGTTTTAGAAATAACGTTCTTTGTAATTCCAAGTGTCATTTTAGTAATCCTTGTTGTAACAAATGATTTTATGATTCGTTTCCATAAATACCATTTATACGCTGCATAAATTAGATAAATTGCTTCGTTTTCATTTTAATTGTCTATCATTAGTTTATTTATAGAATACCTAGTTATTTTCTTTCAGATAAATTGTTTATTTTACACTTTAACTGTCTCTCATTAATTTATAGAATGCCTAGTTATTTCATAGAATAACTAGTTAAAGCGTCAAATTAATAATATATTACACATTTTAACGGACACGATGTTATTTCATGGAATAACTAGGTATTCTATACAATAACTGCATTATATACTTTAACACTAACATCTATAACAAATTGGCGCTTAAAAAATACAACATGAGATAAATATGAACATCAAGTTATGCTTAAAACGTTTAATTAAAATTAAACTCAGACAGTAATCTCGACGAGCCAACTGGCCACCAAAGGCGGCTAGTTTTCTATAAAATAAATAAAGTTAAAATGCTGGACAGTAATAAATTAAATCCACATACATTTATCTACAAAAATTATCATATGGTGAAAATTATAAATTCTTATCACGTTTGCTGTTTGTGAGGATTTTTATTATCTTGACTATTCTGATCAAAAATGTTAAATGGCTACCTGTAAAAACCCACACATATTTTTTCAAATCAAATGGCTGTAATAGGAGGCAGCAAACTTCTATTCATATGGTTGAATCCATCAAACGGAGAGACCCTCCTCCAGGGACCACCCATTTCTCCACCCTATCTGAGAAAAAAATATCATCGAGTGGTAAAACTGTATTTTATCTCCAAAAAGGACTCGAACCAACCAAAATAGAATATTTTATAAATGAACACAATTTTTCATTCCTTTGAACTTTGGTATTCCAAGGAGGAAAGCTGAAGTTTTACTGAAAATGATCAACTTAACAAGAATTGTGGGATGTGGCATAGTGGAGGGCGTGGTTTCTTTCATCTCTAACGACTAGCCGATAGCTGAGGGTGAATGCTTTTGCAATTTAATCAAATAAATTTTATGGCTTAAATAATATCAGAAATTTAAAAAAGCTAAAATTATGTTTTAGAAAGATTTCGCTCCTTTTCCAGAAATTGGTGAAAACATAAATGAATTTGCTTAGCAATTTTTTTTAATCTTTTGTTCTAAAACACATATAATGGTAATACATATAATGTAAAACACTGTTTCAGTTCAGTTCAGTTTCTCATATTTTTAATAAAAAATTAGTTAGTAAAATAATTATAAACATTTTTAAAGTAAACATTATTTATCTATATTACTATTATAAATGTGAAAGTTTGGATGGATGGATTTGGTGATGTTAGTTAATCACGCCAGAACAACTGAAGGAAATTGGATGAAATTTAGCACAGAGATAGATTATAGTCTACAGAAGAACATAAGCTAATTTTTATTCCGGTTAATTGAGTGATTAATTTTTTATTAATTAAAAACTAACTTTTTCCACCAAAAAAAATCTAAAAACATCAGCCTGAGCTTTTTGAATCGTTTGTTTTATTTTTCTAATTCCGGTATTCATCTATTATAAATAGGATTTCCCGACAGAAAGTCTTTTTCATCAAAACAAAAAATTTTTTAAAAAATCTGAAAACATCTGCTCGAGTTTTTTGAATCGTTTGTTTTTATTTAACCGTTTTTCATTTTAACATTCCAATGGAATTCTTTGGGATTGATTTGTTCTTTCGTGGATTTCTCGACAGAAAGACATTTTCATCATTGAAAAGTTCAGCTGTTTTTGTATAAAATTTCTTAAATCGTTTCCTGCTCATAAGAAAAATTAGTTGAACCGAGTAATTATTCTTTCCTATTTCTTATTAAGAAAAGCATTAATCTCTATTAGTGAAGATAGTAAAAACAGATGTATTCATTTTTTTTTTCTTACGCTGTTCTTGTGTTAATATAATCCGATCTTTCCAGTTCATTTCTCTTGATTTTTTTCCAGCTGTACTTATTCCTTTGGCCTACTTTCATTATTTTCGATTCAATTTTTTTGAGTGCATTCCATATTACTGCATTTATAGATTTTTTCTGTTTCCGTTAATTTGCTGCAACGTTCATTGAAACCTAATGATTGGAAATGCTATTGTTGTCGTTCACACCACATTCGGCCATTTCGCTAAAATTTGGTGACAAACTATTTTCTTGGCTAAAATGACTGCATATTAAAGCTGTTCCATTATGTGTTTTTGTAATTAAATTGTGTTTATGTTAGCTATATATTTTTCATATATGCTTATAGTGGTATATTTCCGTTAGCAAATAATGTGGAATTCCGCCAGATTTTCTCAAATTTCTCTAGCGATTGTTCGTTTGCACCGGGCAAACGGAAAAGTACACTTACAGTTTTAAGTACATAGTTTTTAAGTAGTTCCCCCCCCACGCTTATGAGGTTAGACGTAACATGTTTTCGACCGGTTATTTCAAACGATTCTGTTTATTTTCGTACTGCATGATAAATTTAAAATTAAATATTGTTAAGTAATAAATCCTTCGATTCCTTTAAAAGTACTTTTGAATAAAAATAAAACTGATGAATTGAAATTAAAATTTTCTAATCTGCATTGCTCTACCCCAAATGGCGCGAAAAATTCACGCCTTTGCTTTGTTCCAATTGACGTTGAAAATTTATGCATGCATACGGTTTTGATAACATTTTAGACTGCCAGTTCTCACATATACACATCGAAATTTCCACGCGTACGAAGTCGCAGGTAAAAGCTAGTCAATAATAATACATTGATGAAATTAAGGCTAAATAAAAATCTTTTCCTATATCGAATGTTATAAAAAGTAATACAAAATACGATTTAGACGATGAATTTCTTAACTTCGTAGTCTGTGTTTGAACACTACGTTTGTACGTCACCCGTTAAACTATGATTAAAAATTATATTTTATATTCATTATTGTATTTTTGAATTTCTCTATTTTAACTGTGTTAAATGAGTTCTTTTAAGATATTTTTAGCTCTTCAGATCTCAATTAATGTCAGAGCGCAGATTTAGAGATACATGCTCCAAATCATTCCGACTTTTATCTTCGGTGAATAGATACTGTTTTTTACTAAAAGAAATATAGAAATCATTAAAGCAATATATATTTGGCAAGGCAAAAACTACACAATAAATTATTCAAAAATATGTCCATAGAGGTCGGTTAAAAAGCGTAAATGCGTAAGAATCTGGTCCATGGTATCCCTTTGATACTGGATTTTCTCAGGGTGAAGGAATTCAGGGACCTGATCTAGCTCTGCTGATCACGGAGATGAAAAACAACAAGATCGCATACCGATTTTCATTGATTTAGGTAACTGCGCTCATAAGCCTGTTTGTATTTGAATTGAAGCGAAATTACGAACCAGAAAAACAGTATACTCCCTGACAAATTTGTTTTCAAATTTGTAAGATATCTATATTTTAAGTTCTAAACTTGTGTACCAAATTTTAATTACTTAACTCTTTACGTTATGAAGTTATTGAATTCCTCTGTAATCGGACAGCCCTACAAACAACACCTGAATTGATTTTAATTACATTTAAATTAAAACCTACAAATTTAGTATCAAATCCATGTACCAGATTTCATCCTAACTTTGATCCGTAAAGTCGTATTTTAATTGACTGCATCCTAATTTTAACTTACTTTTATTGGCTTTGTAATTTTGAATTATTGTGTTCACAGACAGACAGACATAATGCGAAGAATGTGTTTTTCTGTCTGAGGGTGATTTGAAACGCGAATAGTCATCGAAATTTTGAGGCCATTTTTTTTTTCTTTTTGCAATTTTTATACTTTTTGTATAAAAAAAGCAAAAATGGAAAGAAGAAAAAAGGAATCTTTGATTGTAAATTTCAAGTTATCATGTGAGAACAATATTATTATTTTTAAGTCATTATTTATCTTGTTTAATTTAAGTCGTTAACCAATTTAAACCAGTTAGAAAGAATCACGAGACTTCTCTATAGGTCTCTATGAAACGTATGAAGGAAGTTTGTCCCTTAAAAAGGAGTTTGTAAGCAAAGATTTCAGACTTCTACACAGAGGTCTATACCCTAAGAAGCTACTGCACTCCTCCTTCAGTAGTATAATTATAATATATAAATATAAAAATTATATTACTTATAATTTTTCGATAATAAATGCTGAGTTAATTACGCAATTTACTAACATTTCATTAGTTTTAGCAATTATTTTTTGATAAGTAAAAAGGAAAATGTAACGAATATTGAAATGTTATTTTATTATTTCTTGACAATATGTAGTTGTATTTCATTTCGTTACTATTGAAACATTAGACGAAAAAAAAAAAAAAACTGAGTGCTTTATATTTAAAATTTCCTTTTTAAAGTAGTTTAAAAATAATTTTATACAAGTATGTCTTTTGAAGTTCTTGAAGAAAATTGTTAACGTATCAATTAAAATGTAATTAAAAACCTAATTAAAAATTAGGTTTATAATTTCATAATTGCTGAAATTAATTTCATAGTTGTTGTTTCTAATGACACTTGCCATGGACAAGCTCAATGATGCATCAGCGATTTTAAACTGAAAAGAGCGTCTCTTGTTTGAAGTAGCGTCAGTTGGGATTGTGTCACTTGCGCTCAATCCCATTAGAGCTAACTCATTAGAGGGTGTCATTTGCGCTCACATGGTAGGTTTACTGCAATTTAATCACCCTTGGCAGGAAAACTTGGCGTGCATCTAGAGGGGCTAAAGAGAATGCACGTTTCTCGCATTCATAAGATTAAGTGACATAATTAAGGGTCCTTATCTTCGAAATATTCAATTTTTTTTCTCACGGTAAAACTGTAAAATTTTCTTTAAGAACGCTAGATACATTTTTAGTAGTTTATTTTAGATTAGGGGTTAGATTAAATTTAGATGAAAAAGGGAGAGTGAAAAAATATATAAATCTAGCTCAGGGATGCACAACCTTTTCAGGATGAGGGGCCAAAATATGAAAAGAGATCATGACATGGGCCAAAAAAGCACATGAATGCTAAAAAATATTAAAAACGCGAAAACATTGGAGTTTTTTTTATGGCAATGCGCATGAATTACAATTATTACTTTACTAATTTATTCATGCACACATTATACAATAAATAAATGAATAAAACACAAACATTATAGTTAAGATTACCTAAACCTAAAAAAAAGAGATTCCTGCTAAAAAGGGTGCAAACTTGAAATAGAATAACAGAGGAAAACTTTTTGGTAATTATACAGAGAACGCAATTTAAATTTTGAGAAAAAAAATTAATGATCGAAATTAGTAAAAAAAATGAATTTATTTAAAGTTATTGATTTTATGTTGGCTTAATATTAGTTGTAGCAATGCGTAGAACAGCAGAAAGGTTCTCAGAATTTTGATTTTTTTTAATTCATTAGTGAGAAAATTTGCTCACAAATGTGCTTTTAAGAAATTTGCACATGCAGCTGCATTTTTCTTTAAGCATAAAAATTCCTATAGCAAATCTTTATAAAATTCTAATATCGGTTTACCTTTGAACTGACATTTGAAAAAAAATCAGACTTCTGTAAATCAATTTAGGCTAACTGCATTCTCTCATCCACTAGATTAACATCAACAGAAAATGGAGAAGAAAATTCATCAAATTTCGTTTCGCACTTTTCAAAATCTGAAAATCGATCATCAAATGCTTTATGAAAGATTTGAATTGGATCCTCATACTGCATTTTCATGTGTGGAAATTTTTCACGTTCGCGAGCTTCTCCTATACGAAAATCGTACTCGCCGTTAGCCATGAAGGGAACAAACTGAAAAGCTTCGTAATAAAAAGTAAATTATTTATGTTAATCATTTATTCTGATGTAGAATCGTTTTCTTTTCAGATTTTTATCCTTTTTCATTTGAAAAAAGTCTCATTTCATTTTAAATTAGTCATATTTTTTAACAACATTCGCGGGCCAACTTCGAAGGCTATGCGGGCCAATTTTGGCCCGCGGTGCATAGGTTGTGCATCCCTGATTTAGATGATAGAATAAACCGAACAGTAGAAAAATATTCTTTTGACAAGGACTTAAAGAGCTGCCTTGTAACTCTTGCTAATATAACAAAATTGTTATAAAATTATTTTAAAGCAATGATTAATAAAATTTTATTTGAAATTTTTTAAAATAATATTAATAATAATTGAAAAATAATTCAATAATAATTGAAAAATAATTCAATAATAATTGAAAAATAATTTTTAGTAATAAAATAGAATTGAAAAAACTAAGCAAGTGTAAACTTGAAGAAATATTTTTTCATGCATTGGTTACTCTTTCTTACTTTTTTTGCATATATTAATCTTTCTACTTATCATCAATGGTTAAAATTGTATTTAAGTTGCAGTGTGAAAGAGAATATTTTGTGTATTTTAAAAACTGTTGAATTGAAATAATTTATTTGATTTGTGTTATATATTCGAATAATAGCATTTTCTTAATAAGCTATTTATATATACTTACAAGTTTTTTTTTATTGATACATTGAATGACCACTTTACAATGTTGAAGCATTTCAAAGAAATTTTTAAAACGCACATGTCTACTGCTAAATAATTTTATCTAATTATCTAAAAGATGATGATGAAACTAAAAGCAAACGAATTTCCTTAGTACTTATTACTAACACTTATTTGCTATCACATTTGATAAGATACTATGCTTCAAAGATTCTAAATTATTGGGAATGAAATTATAATATTTATTTCCTTGTAAATTATAAATTTAAACAGCAGTTATGCTTTAAAAAAATCCTTCTTAAAATAGTCGAATATTTCAGTTGGGGAAAAGACTCGTTATAGAGAAACCATCAAATCAATTGAATAATTATATAACAATTTATGTAATTTGAATAAAATTGTCTTCAACGGAAAATGAAACAAAGTTTGTTTTATATAATATAAATGTAAGGCAAGCAAATGTCCAAATTACCATCAATATTTGAAATTTTTAAAAATGAAAATAAAGTAATTATTACATTTTTGGCCTTTCCTTAGAAATACTTAATTTGTTTGAATATTATATTATGCAAAGCTACAATTTATACTAAATATGGAACAATCTTAATATCCACCCTGATTATACTATAGTCAAAAATAATTAAATAATCTTTAAAAAATTGTCACTAAAAACTATAATATTAAATTTTAGAATAGCAAACCTATAAAATAATAGTTAATTTGTCAAATATTTGCAATATAGCTGGAAGGAAATTGAAATAATGTTTGAAAACTTGTCGTTTAAAACTATAGATGTATAAACATTTTAATATAATAATTGTAGATATAAAAGTGTGAAATTTTTTTAATCTCCATAGCTTTCATGACATTTTATGTTTTTAAACTCGCTAGTACTCAAGTTTTATGTCATTTTAGTAGAAATAAAATTGCATTATTTATTTAAATCAGATTCATTAAATCAGTTCAATGGTACAAAATGGATTTTGATTTCCTAGTTCCTATCAACATATAAAATCTAAACTCAAGTTTGATATTTTATGAACTGTAGCATTTCTTTTTTTATTCGTTTATTCCTCAAGATATAAAAGCACACATATTATTTTGTGTCTTTTTATATTAATTATAATTTTTTCTTTAGTTTTTTTCCAACTCCAATTAATGATAATGATTACAAATGCTTTCTGAGAGTATGGATAGACCTCTTGATCTGAACATCAAATTCAGAAAATAATTTGAATTCTAATTTAAGCCCCTTTGGGGGAGCCTCCTTCCACCCCACAAAAAAGAATAACCTAACATTATTAATTTCAAACTGTTTAAATTGTATTTCTGCTTCGCTAAAGCCTATAACATAATAACCTTTTCAATAAATTATTTTAAAAAATATCCCGGAATTGTATTAATTAAAGGGCATAAAAATTTGTTCCAAATTAACTCCTTCGACACCTATTCAGAATTGCATTATAACACTTATTAATAACACTTGGGCATATGTGATAGGGTTCATGTGATATAAGGACTGACTTTTTGAATTAATCAGCAAATATTTATCAAATATCCACTGATAAAGTTAATTCATTTCTTAGTTTAGACATAAGTCTTGGTATTTAAGACCAGGGATAATGATTTCCCTCCCTCTTTTGTACACTTAGCTTTCGTGAATTCCGTTGTGTCGTTCTGTGTTGTGCCCGTGTCCTTCGCTTGTAAATAATGCCTGCTCCCGTGATGAAATAAAAAGAACTAAAAATTCACCCTGTATTCTCCATGATTTCGGCCACGACTCTGCTATTTATTCTCAGCAAATCATTTAAATGTGTTTTTTCATTATATATATATATATATATATATATATATATATATTTGCTCAATTGCCTACCTTTTTTAATGAAATTTTGTGTTTGGAAGTATGTCTGGAAGCAGGATTTAAAAAAGAAAAACTTATTCCTAAGTGCAACGATGTAATGCTTTTTAGAAAAAAAAAGTGACTTCAGAAAGGTTTCTGTCATAGCTATGAAATTAGTCTTATCTTACGCCTTAATATTCAAACATTTTCTATTGTAATTTCACTTTCGGTTACAATAAAGGTTAAATTTGCATGAGTCTTTACTTTTGGCAAGAAATTCAGAGATGAAAAAAAAGGATAAAAAAGGAAGGAATAAAATATAAAGTAATATATTTAATTTCTAGCTTTCTTTCATGCTTAGATCTAGGATAGATTTAAAATTGGTATTAAATCCCTGCTGCTACCGCTTTTAAAAGAATTAGACAGAAATTCACTACTTTATTACCTGCGAATAGAACTTTAGCACATGATGCTGTATCTGAGAATCAAGCGCTTTAATGTAGTACGTGTAGATGCTGCATTTAGATATCGTTTGTGGTACATTAGATTATGTATAGTTAAATCTGACAGTAAATGAGCTAGGAAATGAAGTAATGTATTTCAGATTTGAAGGAATTTCAGTAATTATGAACACTTTCGATTTGAAAACATGCTTATCTCCCCTTGAGAATTAACCAGCAGCTTTTTTTTTTTTCATTTTAAATATGATTCTTATTATTTATTTTAGCCGAAGTATTTATTATTTTGCAAAAAAAAGATAACTTATTTCAACATCTTTATCGTAAAATAATACATACTCGTTTCAAGTATCCGTTTGTAGATTATATATACATAAAAGCATACATACATATTGAAAAAACTAAACATTATTGATATCTATTTAAATTTGAATAAAAAACACTTTTTATGATTTTTTTCCATTTTGTTAAATACAATTAAACTTTAAGACATAAAAAGATAAAATCCTCCTAAAACTAAAAAATATAGTTCACTTTAATAGATTAAATTTGTATTACGTGCATCAAAATTATAATTTTTATAAATGTCTTCAGTGTAGGAAAATTATGAACATGCTCCTTCATAGTAAATTTTTAAACCAAATTTCGCTCATTCTATTTATTGCTTTTATCAAACGTTTGAAACGCGGAAACGGTCATTAGCATTTTTCCCACGGAAGCCTTTATTCGTTATCAGAGACATGAGTGTCATTCTCACTTTGACAGTGAATGATTACCATATGGCGCACATTGTAAAATCGCCAAATTTTACTTACAAAGATAAAAGTTATAATGTGGTACCCTTTTTAAGGCTTGAGCGCAAATGACACCCTCTAATGAGTTAGCTCTAATGGGATTGAGCGCAAATGACACAGAACCCGTCAGTTAAGGCCAAGAGTAGCTACTCACTTATCACATTCTCTTGCACGGCCCCTTTTTACAGTGGGACTCATTCACTCACCTTACAGATAGAACTAAGAAGAACAACCATGCCCGAACCGGGAAACCCAGATCACGGGGAAGACGCGCTACTCCTATACCAGGACGTCGACCTTTTCGCAGTAAAAGTCTAGTTTTCACAACGTAACTGCATGCCAAATTAAGAACGAGCTTCAGATTTAAAGGAAATTTATGAATAGAGAGATTGGAGGTCTCCAAAATAGTTTGGAATTATCTGTTTTATCGCACAGTTTGTAAATTACACGTTGACATACAAAAAAATAACTTGTGCAGAAACTAAAAGGTTTTTCCCAACTTTTGTCATAAAGCTGCCGATATGGCAACCCTGTGCTGGGATAAACTATAATCTGACAAGATGGGAGAAATAGCTATTTACTAAGGCTCCGTTTCAAATGTGGAAGTAGGCAAAGTACTTACTTGTACAATCAGCACCTCCTAAGTACTTAAGCACTTTACTCCTTCTCCTTTGCGCGTGCTGGGTGGTCTATAGCCGAAAGGACCGCCCGTTATGATGAAGAAAACTAAAGGCCCTATCACACGGCAAAATATCGTCAGCACTTTCGTCGGCAAACGACGATGAAAGTGACGTCACTTGAGGATTTGTTAACTAGTAAACCTAAAAACTTAGGTTTACGTTATGGTGTATTTATCACTCTTTATTCTTTTCTCCTACTTAGTGAATATCAGAAATTTTCTGATTTCATACTTTGTCAGACTTTAGTCTAAATTTATAATTAAATCTTGGATAATTTCTTAAAGTGATCCCATTAGCTTTCAATGAATATAAAAGCCCATGGTAGCAATAATAGTTGTAATTCTTTTAAAAAATTCAAACTATCTTGGAATTTGTAGATATGTAAATTACGAAGCCAATGCAATAAAATTCCATTGCTTTAATAAATTGCAATTCTATCGACGCATTATTGAATTTATTGGAATTGAATCACTTCTGCTTCAAATTTAATTTTTTGAGTGCTTAATATAATAAATATAATAAGGATTGTAAAATGAGACAAGTTGTACATTTATCGAATTTAAAAATACTTTTCTAGCCATTTTTTTCTTTTGAATGTCTTTTTCATTTCTAATAGTATCAATCTTATTGTCAGTTATTGTAAATATTTATCGTACCATTCAACTAATTGTAATGTTTTCATCAAAATTAATAACAATGAGATCTGAAAAATAATAAAACTTTTTGATTATTCTTATTAACAGTTTTGTAATTATTTTTGTCGTAATAATGACTAGTTAGTAGTAGTTTTTGTAGCAATAATGGAAATTGTTACTAATTTATCAAAACTAGTAACAATAAATTCTGTAAAATAATGAATCTTTTTAATTTTTCTTAGTAACAGTTTTATAATTATTTTTGTAGTAATAATGACAAGCAAAAAAAAAAATGCTGCTTTTGTGTTTGTATTTTATAAATTCCTATAAATTTATCTTATCAATATTAAATTTAAAACAAAAATATATTAAAAAAATGATTTGTGGTTGTGCATTCAATTAAGCTTAAAAGGTGTATACCATCATCAATAAATCTGAAATTTTAAAATCATTTTTAAGTACCTTAAATGTGCTTATTTTTCTAGAAAACTGCAAATAAAACAAAAGTTGATAAATAAAACAGAAGAGGGGTGCCAATACATTTAAAATAAAATTAAATACCTTTTGAAATCTAATGATTTTTTTCTATATGAAAACTGATATTTGTTGGATCCATCTCGACGAATTTTAGGTTTTGTGTACATAAAAATAAAAACTACTGTGTCTAGATGTGCAGTACAAATAATTAAAGTTAGGAATTTGAAATATGGCAAGAAATTGATTCTAGGACTTAAAGAATTCACTAAGAACATATTTTTTTGAATTTTAATTAAAAATAAAAACAATATTTAAAAACATTACCACCATATCATTGATTAAGAAGTAATTTTTACTCTTTTAAATTTGATTGAAGGTTTTTGCCTCCTTTTTATTTTTAAAAAATAATTTTTAAGAAAGTATATTTAACTCAATTTGTATTTATCATTCTTTTAATTAATTTTTATTTTCCCAAACAAGTTCAAAATTATAAAACAACTAATTGAATAGGATTCTTCACTTGATAAATATTGGTAAATTCTAAGGCATTACACTATTTAGACTCGCTCATTTCAAAAATTGCTCTTTAAAAAAATTTGTTAAATGTTTTGTTTTCATTTTATTTGCAACTACAGAGCTTTTTTTTTTAAAAAAAAAAATCTTTGTAGATTTATTACCAGTATTTGTGATAAACAGGAATCATTAAATAATTTTCATTCAATAATGATAATCAGAAAATAATTTTCCAAAATATGTTATTGCATTTTCCTTAGTTTTTTTCAAAGCTAAAGTATTAAAACTTCATTTATCTTTACATAGATATTAAAAAACAGGTTTGTCGTAAAATTTCAAATTGCCAAGCATTTAAATAAAATAATAACCTCCACATTACATCAGGAATGAGAAGCAATAAAACACTTGTTTTTTAGTCTGACCATTTCCAAATGTGTGGTTATTCTATGCATCTTTCTCAATGCAAATATATAATCATAAATATCATTTTAAATTAACTGTTAATTTGTTAAATTTAAAAGAAAAAATGTGGAAAAAGAAGCCTAAATTTTACTGTCTATCATACAAAAGGTGATTTAGGTTTTTGCTAATGATAAAAGCATAATCATTTTTATATTTTTGTCAAAACCAAATATGTTTTATATTTCTGTAACATTGCAAGAACATCTAAGTATTTTTCACTCTAACATTGGAGTTAAATTTTTTTAATTATATAGAAGCTGTTTACAAACTATTTAATTAATTACTATAATCAGAAGATTATATTATTATTTGAATAAATAGACTGAATATGGTCAAATATATTTAACAAAAAGAAAACAATTCCCATCAGCATTAATATTTTTTTATTTACTTAAAAATATTCTGTTGAATCTCTGAAAATTCCATCACAAGTTCGAATATTCTTCATGAGAAGTATTTCCCATACGGTGGTATCTGTTTTTTTTTTTTTAAAGTGGGGGCAATAAGTTGCCCCACAAAATGGGGAAAAGATACCGAAGTTTCACTTCGCTTTTTTCATTCTGTCGAAACTATTTTTAGTGTTTAGTCGCCAACCGACGCTATTCTTGGCACACTACGTCACTGCCAAAGTTTCCCATGATTGGTTGAATTTCGTTTGCAAACGATATTTCCGTCACTATCATGGACATTTTCAAGCCGGTTAAAAAAAGTTGACGATGACGGAAATCTTGCTTGACCGGTTGCCTGCAAGCACAAATCGACAACTGTCGACGAAAGTGCTAACGGTATTTCGCCGTGTGATAGGGCCTTAAGATAGAGATTTCACATTGTCGAAAGAAGAATGACGGAGAGGATTAATTCTTTAAAAGAGGATTTCAACTTTATCCGTGGTGTTGTAAGACGATTAGTTGCAAGAATCGGATAAACATGATCGATCATATATCTACGAGTTAATCATAGATCGTTGATCTTCAGGGAAGCTATTGATTTGGCTGTAAAAATGCTGGCAAGAACAAAAGAAATTGGCATTGAGGTACGCTATTATTTAATTATAAGTGTCAAATTAAATTCTTCATCTTCACTGGAAAAATACTGAAATCCTTACATTTTACCGATTGACTGCCTGCCGCCTTCAATTTTCATTACAAACTGCTAAAATTCTATTTGTATTAAAAATTAATCACATTTTATTAATGATTTAATATTTGAAAAAAGTGTATTAACATCATGTGTCATCCACTACAAGTTTTGAAAAATGTATTTGAACTTGAGTGGATGAATATAATGCATTTTATTGAGGATTTAAAATTTGAGCAAGATATATAAATTTACACACAAGATACATAAGAAGAGCGCGAACTAATAGCAATTGGTTTTCTTTTTTTACTTATATATATATATATATATATATAACGAAATCAGAAACTTTCAGATTTGGTAGAACTGCAGCAATCTTTAACGTGTTGAAAAGAAATGCAATTTTTTTAAATAGACCAACATTTGTTGAACAACAATTAAAATTATTATTGTAAGTCCTGACCTATTGATTTGACCATTACCAAACTATTTGTAATAAAATAGCTATTATTGTTGTTATTTATGACACTTTTTCAAGCCCGCTGACATTCCTGTCAGCGACGTTAAACCTATTGAGCGTCTCTCGTTTTTCAGTATTTTCAACTAGTGTAGAGAGTACGACTTAGCCACACACACGCGTCTCAACCCTTTTTATGGGACGGATTTCATTCATTCATTCATCACAGATCGTAATTTAGATCTGGAACAGAGTGCGATCACTCCTGGGCCCCAGTAACCCTAGTGTTATTACTCTCGATATGGAGGACTTTGTGAATACGGAAGATTTAACTAGCGCCAGCCACCACAGACTCGGGGAATCTTCGACCAGCGAGGTTTGAACTCGAAACCGAAGGAATACGGGTCCAAAGCTCTACCAACCAGGCTATCCCCGGCCTATAAAATAGCTAATCTGTATGTCTAATTTTTGTTCAATAAAACAGTCAAGAGCTAATAGGCTATTTAGTCCGCATTAACGATTCTTTTTTTAATTTCAAACTTTGACTACATTTAATATTGATTAAGTTAAACTTTCCATATATTTTCGTCTTACCGTTGTATTACTAGTTTCTTAAGTCTCCCGATGGGACACTTTTAATGTAAGTATAAATATCGAATGATTCTTATGGAAATTAAAGAATGCACTCGGACCCTAAACGGGCTGTTTATTATACTGCAAGCAGTATTTCAAGTCGGATTAAATATCATTCGATTTTATCAGGTCTCTCATCGTACAAAACTTACTCGCGGTTTTGTTTTGTTTTGTTGTTGTTTGTTTCCTTTCAGTGGGATTTTCTCTGTACAAAATGCTCATGAATACTTAAATCAAATCTAATTACAAAAATTTAATTTAGTTATCCATTAACAGAAAAAAATAAAAGGAATGCTGAAAGAAATCATTGTTAATAATGATTTGCCTATTTCCATGTATCATGCCAGAACATTATTTCTTGAACGGCCAAGCATCACGTGCTCGAGCAAGTTGAATTGCATTTTTATTCCTTTTAATCTTTTCATTGAGTGAATCACTTTAGTATCGCGAACGATAAAAAAAAACTTTGTCTAGCGTTTAGCGTTTAAAAAAATATCACATTTCCTATTTATTTCATTTCATATAATCACGTGCTCAAAATGACATTTTTCTGGGTTTTATTTGCTGCAGTCGTTAACTTATTTTTTTCAATCAGAGCTTTTGTAAATGCAATGGCAATGTGTTATTAAAAGCTGATTTTTTGAAATGTGCGTACAGATAATAAAATTTCAATTTTTCGTCTCAGGATTGAAATTTTTATTTTTAGCCCATTCATTTTTGTTGACGCCAAAAACCTCATCCCAAAATAACATCATATTCTGACATGATAAAAATTCTGTTTTTATTTAAGTTTTTGAACACCGTAATAGAAGTATCAATGATTTTTTCACAAGGGAATATATTTTAGCAACACATTTTAGGGGTTATCAGTTGCTTATACATTTTAATTAGTACTTTCATTTTCAATTTCTTGAATCAGTACTTTTAGTTGTCAAAAGTCACCGTATATTCAAACGTAAGTAGAAAAATACATATTTTGTTTAAATAAGTATATAATTCCATTCCAGAATCACTTTTAGATTTAAACGCTATTTTTCATTATGATTCACTAATACAACTAAGGAAATTTTCATTAGAAATCCGAGTGAAAAAAATTAGAAAACTTTGCTAATCTAGAATTTTGCTTTTTTTCCTATATTTTTTGTATACTTTTCCAAATCAAGTATTTTCCGTGTTTATTTTATAAATATTTCTGATGTATAAACGCATTGAGGCCAGTTGAGAAATTTAAATCAAAGCTACGATGATATTATGTCGAAAACTGATGTATTGCTGTTTGATAAATAAGAAAAAGGCAAGTGAAAAAGTATTTGAACGTTATAAATAAAAATTTAAGTAATGGCGTCTATTCGAAGAGACGAAAATACCAGGTCTTATTGAGCTGGGATGAGGAAGATAAAATCCCCCAATAAAGTCCTTAATTGCACCTAAGAATTTTATCGAAAAGTTACAAATTGTCTGAAACGATTTTTCAAAACTGAAAAGAAGTTAGTTTTTGCTCTTAAATCGTTAATACTTGTCAAAGAAAGACACAATAATTAATTAAACATTCTGAGGGACAATTTAAACATGTTTTTTGAAATGTGATACCATTGGGAATATGAATACATGTCTTTTAAATTACAATTTTCTATCTCCTACCACAGTTGAAACCTGGTAGTTCAATTTTTGAATAATTTTTTAAGAACTAAAAAAATCCTCAAAGCGTTTAAAAAAAACTTTTTTGAATATCGATATAGTAAAATATATCTTATTTAAATATATAATTTCCATATTTGGACGTATTTAAATTGGATTTACTAAACAAATCTTAAACGCCGTAGAATTGCATATTATTTTTCATGAAATCTTCACTAAACCCCACTTTATATTCGGACAAAATTCGAAGGGGGGGGGGGAATAGTTTGAATAGTTTGAACATGCAACAGAAAAATTTTCTTTTCAATTTCATTCATTATTTCGACTTTACATCGACACTATCTATTGTCATTTTTGCCTTTCTTCTCATTCTCCATTTCTTTGTACTTTATCCCTTCAAGTAGTGAAATCATTAAAAAAAAAAAAAAAAAAAAAAAAAAACTAATATCGGAATCCTGAAATGAACAGCCCTATTGCAGCTAACCCTCGATTCAACTTTGACCCCTACTGTGACCTTTCAAATAGATCTTTACTTAGAAAAATGAATGGGAACGTCTTTATTAAAAAATAAAGATAAAAAAACTTCAGTAGAAAAGGCGTGACTATCACCTGTTGTTGCTCTATTGGTTTTTTTCTGTTGCTAACTTATCAAAGTATTGAAAGTAGGACAACTAATGTCCTGTTCGAATAGACTCTTAAGCCTTAATATAACAAATGAAATTCTTTGTATCGATCCCATTTATGACCATGCTTGTACCTTGTGGTTTGTAAGATTAAAGACGGTTGAACTCTGTTACAGACATTTTATATTGAGAAAGCTAATATTGATACAAAAATTAAACGGAACTGGAAAAAGTTTCAAACCTCCAAAATGTTGCTCAGATAGATTTAGAATTTTAGTTCTAAGCTTAACGACCACCCCATGCATGAAGAGTACTGCGGGAGATAAAAGACTTAACTACAGTTGTCACAGAGGAAATGGGAGAACATTCATAGTATTATTATCCCAAAAGGAAATTGGAAGGCTACTAAATCACTTCTTGACAAGCGGTACATCAAAGTCTATTTTTCATTCTTCTAATCCGTGTTACTACAGCGATTAGTATAGCGCGGGGAAGGATATCATTTGATGGATGTCCTATATCGTGAGGGATGGGGACACTGGATAGTTATCTGCAAACCAGCATATCAAAATTAAGACTTTAGTACCCCAAGGAGTGAGTTATTTTTGAAAATTAAATAATACAAAATAAGTAGAAGTAATCTCAAGGTCTTTTTGCTAAAGCTTTGAGATTATTTCTATTTATATAGTGGAATTATTATCAAAGGCTCCTAAGCCGCTGCTGTTCGTTTCCGTATCCAGTAACTACCACTTTTCGAATATTCTATCTCGCGAAGAGGTGAAACATAAAGGAAGAGTGTATTTACGGAATTCTTCGTCAATCCTTTATTTTGATTAGATTATTTTTTTTCTTTAGTTATTTTTAGATTACATACTTTAGATATCATTCGATACTTTTTTGTTCAGTTCACTTCTCCCTCCATGTATTTGGGGTAGTCGTACCATTTATAACTACACTATTTTAACCCAAAATTGCGTATTGAGTGCCCTATGTGACAAGTTCAAAGACTTTGGTATTTTGAGCAAGGTATTTAATATCCAAGTGGCAAAAAAGATTTCGAGGTATTTTTTTAATATCATAAAATGTGGTCATGGCTATCTACCCTTGTTAGTCTCAAAATATTATTAAAAAATTGAATAACATATAAAAAGTTATTTTTTTGTTGTTGAAAAAAAAAAGAGAATTATCAAATTTAAAGTGCAAAAATAACAGATCTTCAAATTATTCACCATAATTCAATATTTAAGCTCCTTACAGTACAAAAAAAATTCTCTAAAGTACCTCATACATAGTTAGAATCTTTTCCGAAAATATTACGATTTTTCCCACAATTTTTAAGCCACCAAACTCATATTATTGTTAAATGTAAACATCTTCTCCTTCAATATTTCCTGCCACTCCCAAATTGACCAAAAATAAGCATCCAAACGCATGAATGAAACCAGGGATGGTTTTAGAATCCGAGAAGGAACAGTAAGAAATTTAATGCGTAATCAGATAGCTCCGTAATTGTTTCAAATCGGTTTAAACTGGTTAATGGCTTAAATTCGTTAAGAGAATTCTTAAGAATTCAGATAATGAATGATTTGGAAATCATGTTGTAACTATAAATGGCAATAAACCGCCAAATGTGGCAACCTTTTGCAGTATTTTCTAATAACCCTAAATGCGAAAAATTGATGCCTCTAAAGCGATAAATTGCCAATTTGTTGCCTGCGCATTTTGAGTCTTCAAACCCCTCAAACCAAGGGGAAAAAAAACCCATCAAGTTCTCACATGATAAAAAAGTAGATTTTATAAAAAAAATTTTAGAATTACAAATAAAGGGTAAAAGTTTTTTAAAATTATTTTTTAAAGTCACCCCATTCTACAGATCTAAGCCTCATATTCAGGGATTATTGGGACTGGCTGTTACGCTTATTAACTATCCAACTTTCGTACCAGGGGACAAGGCAAAATAAAAGTTCAAACTTATGGTAAAAGGCTAGAAATCTTTTAATTCATTTTTTAAAATCTTTTTTTCAATTTTTATGGTATCGTAAAAATTAAAGGGTTAAAAGGAATCTTAAAATTTAATTCGATTTTTTTAAATTTTATTGAAATTCTAATTAAAGCATTAAAAGACTTATAATTTGAGATAATCATTTTCTTAAATTAATTAATAATTTCTCTTTTTCAGCGATGACAGGTTATACAGCTGATTCCGATGGTCAAAATAACGGTAAGGAAAATTTTATGATTATTACTTTTTTATTATTTCAAAAACTAAGATCCACAGATGTATAGTAAAGCCGAAATATGCCTGGAATATCGCTTCGATGTTGTTAATTGTCATAATACAGGGTGTTCATTAATTATTGTCGGGTTTCCGTACCTCATAACTTTCGAATAAAAAATATTGCGCAAAAACTGATTGCGTATTCGTAAATTACAAGTCAAAGAATTTTAGGTGGCAACAATGCTATCTTAGGGCATTTGCAGTCTGGGTAATTATGACGTCATAAATAAAACTGGCGACCGTGAAAGAAAAAGCAATGTGTGTATTATGGGTCTTCGAAACTAAATCAGTCATAACTACTCAACGTCAATTCAGGACCACGTACAAAAAAGATCCTTCTTCGGATAATTCTATCAGAGGCTGGTTAACACAATCTCATTAAACTAGTAGCGTTCTACATAGAAAGGGAGCGGGAAGACCGAGCACTTGGCTGGGAAATGTTGTTCGCATCCAAGAAACGTTTACGCGCAGTCCAAGAAAATCGACGAGACCATGAGCTGTGCAGTTACATATGCCGCATACGACGATATGGAACGTTCTCCATAACCGCCTTCATCTGAATGCGTACAAAGTGCAAATTGTGCAAGCTTTACATCCGAATGATAAACCCCGTCGTTTTGAGTTCGCTGAAAAAGATTTTGACTCGAATTGAGGATGGTGAAAATTATCTTCGGAAATGGCTCTTCAATGACGAATCCACTTTCCATGTGTCAGAAAAAGTGAATAAACATAACTGTAGAATATGGGGCTCGGAGAATCCTCATAATTATCGAGAATCGGAAAGAGATAGCCCAAAAGTAAATGTTTGGTGCGCTTTATCAATACTGAAGTTATTGGGCATTTCTTCTTTGCTGGAACAACAATGAACTCCGTGGCATACATTGACATGCTGAAGATGTATGCGGTTCCTCAGATGCAGCAACATCAGTAGTCAGATGTGATATTTCAAAAGGATGGTGCACCCCCCCACATTGGGGCATGCTTGTTCGTGACTTTTTAGACGAGAACTTTCCCAACATATGGTGTGGAAGAGTTGGAACAATCCCATGGCCTCCAAGATCACCGGATATAACACTGCCGGACTTCTTTCAATGGGGGTTTGTCAATACTATTGTGTACAAGACCTCTGTGCTCGATGAAGCGCAGAATTGTTGCTGCTATCCAAAATGTTACCCCACAAACACTTGGAGAGAAATCGAATTTCGTCTCGACATGTTATGAGCCACGAAGGGCAGCCAAGTGCAAATTCATTAATCTTTTAGTATCATTAATAAAATTCTTTGAGTTGCATTTACGAATACGTAAACGACGTACGCAGCTGAATGCCTACAAAGTACAAATTGTGCAAGCTTTACACTTGATTATCATTAATATAATTCTTTGAGTTGTAATTTACCAATACGTAATTGGTTTTTGCATAATATTTTTCATTCGAAAATTATAAGGTACGGAAACTTCGACCATAATTAATGAATACCCTGTATTTTTTTCTTAGAAAAAACAAACAAAATATAATATACTTCCTTAATACAGAAAAAGGTTTTTTTCCCCCTCATGCTTTCTTTTGAAAGTAGGCTATTTCAAATGAATAAATGCAATAAACGTAGGGGAACATTAACAAGAGCTGAAGAGGCTTTTGAAAGCATTAAATTTACAAACATTTATATATTTATTCTAGCCAAACCAGAATATGTGCATTTGGAAGGAGAGTCTGATCGATCATCCTATAATTCCCATTCTCTAAAAAGAGCTGTAGAGAAATAACATAACACATGTTGAATGACTTAATAAAGTAGTGCAGAATGAAGAACTGGTTAAGGATTTTAATAATTATTAGAGAGAAAAAAAAGACTGAATTAAAATTAAAAGTGGTAGATTAGTTGACGATTAAACGTTTTATTTTCAACGTAAACGTTGAAAATAAAATAAAATAAAATATTAAACTATAAATGGATTGGGAAGAATTGGTAGGGCGTTGTTGGTCAACATATCTATATTCTTTGATTCCAAAACTCGTGATACTTAACAATATCATAGCTTTATTCTAATAATTTGATGAATTTGAATGGAAGAAAGCGTGATATGCTTATTTTAAAAACCTCAAACCAAAACAATACCCAACAGTCATAAGATAAAAAATAAAATACATATAAAAGGATCGAGACTAAAACATTTTCATGATTTCGTACTTCGGACTGTACATAAATTCGTATCTTCTCGAATTCTATTAGGACAAATGTCCCTTATTCAAAAAAAATGTATATATAAAATTTAATATACATTCTAGTTAATGCATTTATAAACATACGAGTTCTGGCTGTGTTAAATATGTTTGTTTTTCTGTGCACTGCTACTTTTAAAGTAAATTTTAAAAATAAAGATTGACGAATCAATATTAATATATATATATATATTGTGCTCTGATGTTTTGAATAATATATCGAGATTCGAATATCTTCCAATTTTTTTTATTTTATTAGAACAAACGTCTCCAGTTCAGGAGCCTATATCAGGGAATGCCTCTCCTATTTGTGGTGAACGTAAGTATCTCAATTTTCTCAAAATAAATAAATAAATCGCGTCGTTTTTTTAAAAAAAAGAATATTAAATTAATCAAAAATTGCTTCTTAGAATCAATATAACAGGTTATTCACGATTTTTATAAATATTTAAGTATCAACTAAGAAATTCTGCATAAAAATCTAGGAAAAATATAGGTCCAATATTATTTTAGGCAAGTTTTTATTTGTTTCTTACGAATGTCCCTAAATAGGATTTCTTGGGATTCTAACAGAACAGTGGAAAAGTTAAGATAGATAACCCCTTTGAAAAGGCAATAGTTGGTGAAAAGATGGTATAATGTTTTTAGCCCAATATTCTTTATTTCTGAGCATTTTCTTTCTTAATGATTTTGATTATTCATCTTACTCTCTTTAGAAAGTTGCATTTATTTTAATTTTGCGTTTTAATGTTATTTTACATATTTAAACTATCACATTTTCAAACATTTAATTTTTGATTAGATATATTTAGGTAAATTCAAATATATTAATTTCAAAAAGGCTTAGTATCATTTGTATGAATCTTTTTTTCACTTTTCTTAACGAAAAGTATTTTTTTTCGGCCAATAAAATTCTTTGGGGAAAAATAAGTGTTGTTCATTAAAAAAAAGTAATTTGGCCGAAACGTGAGTAGCAGTATTTAAAAGTTTTGGAATTACTATAGTAAAGAAAAATTCAAAATTATGCTTTTAGTTTTCTAAACGCAATCGATTGAAAATACAAAATTGTAAACAGAATAAAAATTATGCCAATTAAGGAAACATCATCCAGCCTTTCAGAATTCCTTTCCAAAATTATTCTTTTTGTCTTATATCAAATAGTTTTAATTGATAAATATTTTATAATATCTATAAAATTTAGACATAATTTCTAATAATTTGGCAGGTTTATTAATATTTTATAAAATTCCATTAACTTGGCTAATTATTCATAATTATGTTGAAATGTTATTCCATGATAATATTCAAGATTTTTCTTAATAGATTCACAATCATCCTATGTATGCAATCTTCAACAATATATTTTCTGTGTACATGTTGGCATACTGTAAAATGTAGTTAAAATTTTTGAAAGTAATACGAAAGTAGAGGAATCAAGCCTAAAACAATATTATTCTATAATTTTCTGGAATATATTCAATTTTTTAAAATTTGTTTCCTTTTTTTTACTAGGTCAAATGACTCCAAAATTTAAGTCGATTTACACCAAGGGTAAGATTTTGAAATTTTATTTTCCAGTTTTCCTAAAAAGAAACTTCTTAAAGCTCTAAAAATTCTACAGTATTTTTACACATATGCCTCATGATTCTTTTTAATATTAATTAAGAAATTGCACTTTTCCGTTAACTGGGCGCTAGGGGAAAAATCTCCAAAGAAATTTGGTGAAATTCTACATTATTTGGCATTTTTTCGTTGGTTCCCGGCTAACAGAAAAGTACCAGAATTCTCATTAAAAATGTTTCGAGACAAATGGAAAAAAAATAATTTTAGAATGATTCTTTTTAAAATTTGAATTATTTTCTTCAGGGTTCCCAATCTAATGGTGGCTATGTATTATTTCTAAATTGTTAGAGAATGATGTACAAATTCAGTTGAGAATCTGCTTCTGAGGAAATAAAAATTAATTATATTTCAGTAGTATAGAGCTAAAAAAATCAATAATTATAATACATTTTTATACAATCAATTGCTATATAATAAGGGAAAGTACTTTTCTTAAAAGAAAGCACATCCTTATGTTTTCAGTGTGAAAGAGACTAACTAAAATGTTACAGCTCTTCTAATTACTAGAATGTACATCAAGAACTTGGATGCTATCACATTTCTTATCTTTTAAGAAAAATAAGTTTTCTTCTTATAAGTAAATATTTTATTTATTTTAAAACTAAAATTTTTGTAGTTGTTTGTGTTTAATGCAAAATTAAATTCTATTATTGATAGCTGCCTTAAGCATTGGTTTAGACAATTCAATATCGATAAAAGCATATAATGAAACAGGCATATCTTCTTTTAGCAGCCTGATTTGAGTTAAGGATTGAAGTTTAATTTCATATCTTTATATTAATAGCATTCCACAATGTTCAGCTAAATTATTCATTTTAGAAATAAAAGAAGAAAAAAAATGAATATCTTTACAATGATTTTAATCAAAACTATGCATTCTTTCAGAATTATTTTGTCTTTTTTATGGAGCAGTTAATGTTCGTTTAGAACTCTTATCTGTCTTTATGTTCTTGTTCATCTTTATTCGTCAGTTAGTATGAAATATAAGCGTTGTACACTTGCTATTTTTTAAAGCTTAATTTTATAGCATATTTTATCAACCATAGTTCTAGTAGTAATTTAAGCTATTTTCTGAAATATGAGCTTTCATTTCGTATTATTTCGGTTAATGCAAGTGTATATGAAAATCTGCTGGTGTTTGCGTTATTTTTTTAAAGTTGAAGAGATCGACGATTTTGTGTGTGTGTGCTTTCGTTTTCTGCTCTTTTTACATATACCTAACTTGATACGTATATAATATCTAATATCCATACACCTGGGAGTCTTTCGGATTCCGATTTTGCAGGTTTACCCTGACGTTAAGGTAATGCTTTTATTGTTAAGCCAAGATTTATAATTTTTGAAATATACTAAGGTAATATCAGCGCTACTGTGCTCTTAACCTTTTAAATATTTAATGTACATACATTACTGAACTATGAGAAAATATAATGCTGTAAGAAAAGCTTGGAATGTACATTCCAAGATACATTAGTGAATGCAATATTTCCTTTTAAAACGCATAATAGGATTCGGCTTATGATGTGCAGACTTTTCTTAATAATCTTAAATTATTATTTTAGGAAAGAAAAAAGATTATTATATTATTTAAATTGCCAAAATATAGAAATAATTAATAACTATAGGAGTTAATCAATGAAAAAGGTTTAAATAATTATTTTGTTGTTTAATAATTGTATATTTTACCTTTTTTTTCTTCAAAGGTTTAACGTAGAATTATACCTTGGTACACTGCGAGTGAAAAATGAGTTAAGCATTTTTATGGCATCTCTTTTAAATGAAATATAATTTTATTTAAAAATTGTGGTATATTTAATAAAGTCAGCTTTTATCTTTTAAGTTTAAAAAAAATTACGAAAAGTATAATAGTTTTTCCCTCTTCAATCAGTAGCAGTTGCAAAACTTAAGAAAAAATAATATTTATCTTTTACGAAAATGCAGTTTCTATATTTTTTTTAAAAAAATCATTACATGAATTGTTACAAAAACTTCACTAACTACATGTGTATACTTTGTGACACTTTTAAGATAATTTTGGTGGAAATCTGTTAATAAGCTAGGTTTTTTAAACGTCTATATTTTTTTTATGAAATTTGTTTTTATTCAAATTGCTTTATCTATGATTTTTCCTTTTCAGCATGGACCGAAGGACCTTTCGCGCTGACAAACAAAGCTTCAGGTAATTAATTATTCAAACGTTTCTTTTTCAACAACCTCATTCATCGCCACTACTTTTACTTACTTTCTGAAAATTCCTCATTTTTTGGTCAATAGACTTATGTTTTGATTCTTAATATACTGCTTTTTAAAAAAAAAAAAACTTATTTATTTTTTGCTTAGTAAGAATTTTAAAAATTAGAACTCGAAATTTTCATGAATCTCCATATTTTAGATCTTTAGAATTAAAAAATCACATTTTAGAAAGATGCTTGTCATTGAAAAGGTAAAGTTTTGAATTGAGAAGGATTAAATTTGGTGTACAGCCATTACACCAAATTTGTAGATTTATATCTAATTATAAGCAAACTCCGTACAGAATAAGTCTGTCCAGCGTTTTGAATATAAATTAACAAGGTAACTACTAAATTAAGAGAGCTAGATGGATATATTTAAATAGATTTAACATCTTTAGTCTAGACATCCATCAAACTTTCAGCCGTGTCGACTTTCGGTTTGTATTTTCAGAATTATGTAAACGCGACAATTCAGAAACTTGAGGACTTCGTGCTCTAGCTTCAAAAACCAGATAACATCTACGATACTCAAATATGCTTTTGTATTGTGGTTATGTTACTCAGCGACAGGCGCAAGCGTCTCGGGTTCGTACCGTGACCTTCAATTGCCACTGGTGACCTTGACCACGCAAACGTTGGGTAATTGTAGTGGTGCCATCTACCCGCTGCAAAAACACTCACTTGACGCAGCAACCAAAAAACAAAGCCATCATACACACATTCGCTTGTCAACTCACTCACGCGCTGTCTATAACGCTTGGAGTTTAAAATCGTTCCGTTTCTCCGCCGAATCACTGGTGGGGGAGTACTGTGGCGTTAGCTTCATAAGCCAGTTAATATTTGAGGTGCGAAAGTATACCTCTGTATTGTGGTTATGCTACTCGGCTACAGGCCCTAGCGTTGAAGGCTGGTACCGTGACCTTCCTTTGCCCCAATTTAAATATATCCGACTTTGTATATGATTTTGCTATTAGTTGTGTATCAATTTTGAGTTTGAATCAATCATGAAAATTACAAATATTTACAAGTCTAAAGCACGGAATCGATTATCGGATACTGTTATTCGAACAATATGCCCTAACAACAACAAAAAAAAAAAAAACTCATTGAGGAACATACCATAGATTTAATAAAAATACTGAATTTACACCAAAGGTTAATATTTTGTAAGTATTGTATGCCAATGCCATCTGGCATTACGCCTTTTTAAAATACGCAAAGAAGTTTTTGGGAGACCACTTCTCCAGTTTATTCCTTTTTGCAATTATGAACGATTATTACAATTTGAACGCTTACAATTATGAACGCTGAATAACTAATGCCATTATTATTAATAATTTTTATTTTATTTTATTATCTAGTTTGTTTAGCTGAAAAATTACTAAAAGTTACTTGGCCATGGGTTTTAGATGAGTGAGAAGGATACAAATTTATTCCAAAAGTTAAATTATCAACTTAAATTTTATTGAGAGCTGAATGATTTGTATGTGGTGTATATTTCTTCTTGAATTGTTTGAATTTACTTTAATATTAATAAAATAGAAGATATTTAAAAGCTATTGTTATATTATTATTATTACTATTAAGTATATTTTGATATTTAGAGATATCTATTTATTTTCTTAATACAGAAAGTATTTTGCCTCTTCGCACAGAGATGAAAAGAGACGAGTCTAGGAACTCGGTGGAAAGAGAGACACAACTCATTAAAAGTAAGGGATGGAAAAAAGTTCTTACTTATTTCCAAGTTTTTATTTTTATTTTGACTTTTTTCGTGCTTTGTAAAGATAGAATTTTTTAAGCGATTTTTCACTCATATTTTTTGAGTAAAAATTTTGAAATTTTATGCAATTATATATACTCGAATACAGTGTGATATTTTAAAATTTTTAGAACCTAATTATCAGTTAATCTATTTGTTGTAATTAAGTTTTGATTCTTTATAAATTTTCTACCGGGAAGGGAATATGAAAAAAAAAAAAAAAAATCGCAGAATTCAATTAAGGATTTATGAAAAGTTTTATAAACTGACAAAAAATTCTATTCTATTCTGGTCTAAAAATTTAGCGAAGTACGAGCACAATACGGGAAGAAAATTAACCATCAATAATTATCAGAATTACCAGAAATAATTATGAGAAATTAGTCGTCAACCAATTTTCTCAGTTAAAATTGGAGTTATCATTTTTGGTGAGCTCATGTGGTGCAAAAGTCAAGATGCAAAGTTAAAAAAAAAGGAAAAAGAGTGTAATATATCTGTAAATATGCATAATAATTTCTATTTTATGGTCGGAATTTTTTTTTTCTATAAATATTGAAAAAAAATCATATTTTCTATTAACACAATACGGAAAATAATTGTGCTGCCATCTAGGAGAGGGACTAGAAGACTATAATATTATTGATTTTTTTTCTAAGTTCCAAAGGTGAAAAAAATTATTACATTTATTTTGAAACACTTTCCTTTTATATTTTGTTAAAATCTCAAATTTTTGAATTAATTACAAAATTATTGAAAAATATTGAGTATAAAATACTGAAAAATAAAATGAACTGAAAATTAATGTTATTAATTAAAAATTACTATCATTGTTCATTTAAAAAAAATTGTTTTCAAGTATTTTTAGAAAATTGACTTTAAAATTAAATGTTTCCGAGAATAAATTGCGCTAGTTTTATAACTCTTATCAAATATGGTTAAAATAAACAGATTTTTTTTTTATTTACAGTACAAAACAAATATTTATTAAATAGTCTGCTTGTAGTAAAAAAAATGCATAAGAGAAGGCTTTTGTCTAAAAGTGTTTTTGTTTGTAAAGATGGGTATGAAATGAGCATTTATATAACTCCTAACTTTAGCATTTTTTTTCGAGCCTACCCTTAGGCTGGATATCATTGATTCTACTGTAATTACACTTTATGATGAATAGAAATTAAACTTCGTGTTTGTTATTTTTCGCAATCGCTGATGTCAATGGAAAATATATTTGGGTATTTCTCTTTCAAAATTAGAAAGAAGAGTCAATTTTAAAAATATTTTTAATTTGTGCCCCTCTACAAAATGTATAAAGACTTACAGAAAAACAAAATGATGAAGCACTCGGAACATATGACGATTAAGAATTGAATTTATTATACTTCTGTTATCTTTCTGAAGGGAAGAGAGAAATTAAATCTTGAATTGCTTCTAATTCCAAAAATGATACAAAATAGAATAAAATTAATTATTTCATGGTCAGTTAAATACATGCTGTTTGGACGTGTGTTTACTTCGACATTGTTTGTATTTTAATAATTTGTACTTTTATTAAATTTTTTATGTTATTTTTATTTTTTACGTATATTTACTTTTATTATATTTTATGTGGCAATCAGTTTTATTTATGATACAATCAAATTGGTTTCTTTGTGAATGACATCGTTGCTTAAAATTAATCAGATAGCAATAGCCGCATGCAATTCTTTTTTTCTTTTTTGCTCTCTACTCATGGAAATAGGAAATAACAGCCATTGTTGATATGAATCCCGATACCTTACTTCTTTCAAGCCGCAGACAGGGTTTTCTATATTTTTATTCATGAACCGTCCTTGTCTTGAATGTCAAAAATAAACTGTTCGTGTGTGAAAGAATGCTCTTCTTTAGTCAAAACGAGGATCTATTGTAGATTTGGGTGAATTTTCAATTAGAGACAAATTTTAGTGATAAAGCTCTTCTGCTGGTTACCATAATATTTTGCTTCCATTGATGTTGATGTTGAATTACCGACTGAAAATCCCTTTCGCGCCACTCTTGGTGAGTAAGAAAAAAAAAATCAAACTTTTAACTTAATGATATTTGAAAAGAATAAATTCCAAATACTGAGAGTCCTTTGAATTTAATGTATAAATAAGATAGCCTTAAAAAGTACTTTATTTTTTTGAAAAGTGCAAAGAAATACTCCTTTTTTTATTTCCCAGACTTTGTATACGATAAATTGAATGCATAGTGAAAAAAACTTTGCTTATCGGATGTATCAAGAAAAGCAAACCGGATGTATCAAGAAAGAAAACCTGCTAAAAGGGATATTCCGAGAAAAATCATGAGATGACATTGATCCAAGAGTGTCAATACATATTCATATAACACTTAATGATTTTCCCCTCCCCGGTCCTTCTTCCCCCAACAATAGATACTGCCGTATATTGAAATACAGGAATGATTATCCTGAAAGGACATTACGGAACATGGATTATTACTTTCAAAATTGTTGAAAGTCGAAAAATGTTAGAACTTCTTTAATTGCTAATCCTTGAATTGTCCCAGAATTCATTTTAAATATGCCTGGTAAGTTTCTAATCCTTCAGAGGTTGTTAAAGTAGAATGCACAAACTGGCACCAATCGACGAAAAATGTCAATTACTTTTTTTTTCTTATTACAATGAAGCATTTTTCGAGCGTTATCCAAGCGTTCATTATTTGCGTTAATACGTCGTGTGAAAGCAATTGCATAAACTACCTACTGAAATGGTTTTAATGTATTATATTGAATGGTTATTCAAAGTGATGAGTAATTATGTTTATCGACTGTCTAAAATCCAGTGTAATAACATGCTAACTGAAAGCCATATTAATCGACAATACAGATGTCGTTGATTATGATGATCACAATAAGCAGTGATAGCAGCAGAAGCACAATAAGCATATGATGATCCCAAGCAGCAGTAAAAAAATGCTGCATCCACAAGAATTTTTCCAAATACTTTTACTTTAAATATTTCATCAGATTTTTTTTTTCATTTTTTTTTCTAATTTCGAAATATTTTGTTTTATTTATTGCTTAAGGCCGCTTTATAAGAGGCAGAGAATATGAAAAAGAAACAGATGAACATCTTGGAGGGGAGCAACTTTCAAAAATCAGCTGTAAGTATCATTTCAAATTTCATATTGTTACCATATCAGAACATGATGTTGTTTTTGAGATTAGGTTTTTGGTGTCAACAAAAATCCGTAGGCTAAAAATAAAAAAATAAAAATTTTATTATCTGCACGAACATCTCATATTATCAGCTTTAATAACGCGTTGCCATTGTATTTACAAAAGTTCTGATTTAAAAAAAATAAGTTAATGACTACAGCCAATAAAACTTAGAAAAATGTCATTTTGAACACGTGAATATATGAAATGAAATAAATAAGAAATGTGGCATTGTTTTAAACAATAAATGCGTGGCAAAGTTTTTTTTTGATCGTTTGCAGTACTAAAGTGACTCATTCAATGGAACCATTAAAATGAATAAAAATATAATTTAAATTGCTTGAGGCAAGTGGTGCTTGGCCATTCAATGATCTGACATGATGCATTGAAATATCCATAGCAGATTTCATTTAAATCTTTTTTTATTTTATTTTCGTATAGAAAATCGAATTTTTCTTCTCTTTTCTTACAGTTTCTAAAAACTGTTATGTTGGTTTTTCTTCTGTTCAATATCCTTTATTTATTTATCTATATATTTAAAATAACTAGAAAAAGTAAAATGATTAAATAAATAAAAAAACTTATATCTTATCTCCAATTATTAACCTATTTCATCCGTTTTTTCTTTAAAGAAAAGCTTATGATTTCTAGATAAGACATCAACTTTTGATCATATTATTTTCCTATATTTCTCCCGAAAGAAAAGCTTTATTATAATGTGCATTCCTTAAGAAGAAAAAAGTATTTTTTTATTCCCCATGAAGTTTAGTATTGCTAAATTTTTCATCAATTGTCACTTTTCCCCATCATTCTATAGTCCCACAAAATAAACCTTTGCTGAAGGTTCTAGTTTCCACAATAAGAGGGATTTCACTCTTAATTGTGCTACTTTGGAAACACAACTAACGAATTAAAATGCCCTATATTTATGCAAATAAAATTTTTTTAGCTGTGATAAAATTTTGTTTCACAAAATTAAATGATGCAATTAAATGAATATTATAAATATAGTGTGCGATTAGCTTGTTGCTGATGGCAGTTAAGTTCAGTTTATTGCATAAATATATCCAAGGGGTTGGTAACAAAGCATTTAATCTTAAATATTTTGTACTTCAATTATAAAACTATATTTCCATTCTATCGTATTGATTATGCGGTAATTGAAGTTCAGCGAATATTATATGGTATGGCTATCATTTATATTTGTTTGCAATTGGATCAAAGGATCCAATTGCAAACAAAGTTTAGACTAAATAAATATCCTTTGTATGGTCCAAATATGAACTAATTAAATGTGTCACACAAAAAATAACTGACACGTTTAAGTAGGTTACTTTTAAGAACATAAACTTGTATTTTATGTAATGTTGTTGATTTCGTGTTCCGCTTTACAACAGAAAGAGGGGTGCAGTAGCTTCTGAGGGTATGGAACCTTGAGCATCCGAAGACAGAAATCTAATTTCTATCTTATACATGCCACAGACCCGTTTTACGGGTCAAACAATCATGAATTTCATTCATCCATATATCGTAATTTAGATCTGGAACAGAGAACCATCACCTCTGATCCAGTACCCCCAGTTTTAATACTCTCAACATAAAGGACTTTGTGATCACAATAGATTTAACGGGCACCAGCCACCACACAGAGTTTTCGACTGGCGAGTTCGAACTCGCAGCCCAAGGGATGCGAATCCAGCGTCCTGCCAATCAGGATATCCCGGCTTATTTTATGCAATGAAATTGATTTATTATAATTAATCTCTTTGAATTGTCCTAAAATGTGTAAAAACATTTATGACGATGACATGATCGATTGCGCAAATTTCTACCTTCTGCGTACTTCAATTGTCACTATGACTTAGAATTCTTACTTAACTCCCTTTTACCTATTAGTACTTATTTGCTCGAAATTTCTAGGCTCATATATAGTAAAAAAAACCCTCCAAAATCAATAAATAATGGCTATGATAAGAAAAATTTTCTCTCACTCAATTTAATATTTTTAAGTGGCTTTCAGTTTCAATGAACGATATTAGCAGATACTGCCAGCAACTATACAACTTTATGGTAAAAAAACCTTTAATGATTACAATCCAGTTGTCATATGCTACCAAAGTAGTACGGCTTAATTTTAAGTATTTTTTTTTCGGAATCATGGACATGAAATTATATATAAGAGATTTAATTTCATTTAAATCTCTTAGTATTAATTAAAGACGATTTGTATTCCCTACAAATTAGCTGGTAACCAAAGGCTTCTATCAATTACTTGATTTTGTGATTATTTTCCATTGGTAAAAGTTATGAAAGAATTCTGTTTAATATCTGCATAATTTATGTAAAGAATATATTATGTATGGAGAAGTTTCAGTAACTCGAAAATTAGAAAGCTGAAGAATTCGATAATTTTGCTCAACTTAGTACTAAGATTTTATAGAACTCGATTCCATTGGAACAGGTTATGTGCAAAAAGAATAAAGCAGGTACAAGGTTATTAAAATAACACGATTTAATACAAGAGAAAATTCTAAAAATGTAATTAATAAATGCTAATGATTAAAGAAGAATACATATGTGGGAGTCTAACCACATCTTCCAAAAATATTAAGTCTCTTCAGATAGAGGGGTTTTAGTGGGGATGTGTCTAAGGTTTTTTTTTATTTATATTTACGGGTTCAATTTGAATGCCAAGATTAAAATAATGCAAAAGAATGATGATGATACTTATTTAAAAAATAAAAGAATTTATTTAGAGTTAAAGGGAAATATTTACAAGGGGGGTATTTACTGGGAAATATTAAATGAACTAAAACATGGAGATGTTAAACAAACAGAGATTATTCATTCTACGAGGATGTTGGAAGTCTAAGAAAAATGCATTATATGACTGAAACTCATTTTCACAAATGTAAGAAGGGCGAAAACGTCTTTATCGTACGGTGGTTAGTAGGCCTCTGCCTGACTATTAATTGCGTCAGTTTTTCAATAGCTCGATAGATGGCGTTGTTCTGAAATACTGTGTTAATTAAAATTATCATCCTATAGTAAATGATCAAACCTATTACAATTCTCTCTTTGAATTATGTCTACAATCGAATTTTGGTAAAAGCAAAAATGAAATCACAAATGATGGCTAAACAAAATAGTTCCTTGGAATATCTTATATAAATGAGAAATCAAAAGAAAGTAGCTATCGCATACTTACAATTTGTGTTAAGGCATAGTAATTTTTTTGTTTAAGAAGTAATACTTTATAGTAAGTTAATTAATTAACCTGCATTCACAAAGGTTCAGTTCAGTTCTATTAACGTCCCGTTTTAAAGAAACACTTGGAATATTTTGGAATGCGCCTCCTAATTTTGAACCATGGACAGACAACGAAGACGACACCTCAACTGCCACACCACTCTTCTAACTTCCATACCAGTTAGGCATTTGGTGTACATCAAAGTCGTTTACACGATTATTTTTCGATGGAAGCGAGCTTTATCATGTATTTTTCAAGTTTCGAGTCAAAAAAAAAATCTTGATATTTTATCTTAGTTAGGAATACTCTAATTAGATAACTGAGTGACAGATTTAATTACTTTCCTTTTACTGTAAGTAGGCTTTATTTGTTTACTTTTTTCCTGAATGTGTCGACCTTTTCTTATCTAATTGTCATTTTTCTATATCTTATCCGTATTTATTTTACTGATTAGATAAAATAAAAGTGAAATACCTGATTTAAAATGATAATCTACCGATTACAAATCATACTTCTTTGTTCTTATGAAGATATGAGCAACGTGGTTTAATACATAGCATGTTTAGATTATTTTTTTATAGACATAGCATTTTTCAGTTTATTTTAAAAACATATTGTTTGCTTAAAATTTAAATTAAAACAATAAGATAACATGATAGAAAATGTGTTGAGTCTTGTTTACTGATAATCTAGCGATGCATAGGCCTAAAAATGCGAATGGGCATGACAGAAGCATGCTTTTTCAGTATTATTTAATCTCTCGTTTTCGAATTAACGAGAACTTTTGTCTGCGTTTAGTTGAACTTATAGTTGTGCGATCCGTTCGCTTTGTTCATATTCTGTCTTTTTATTTTAGAAATTATCACTATTAATATAATAAAGAAAAAAAGTATGCTACTAAACATTGGCACATTAGATGCTAAACTGGATAATGAACTTTTACAAAAATATACTTTGAAGTAAGAAGATTTAATTATCAGTGAAATTTTTTGAAATTTGAATCAACTAAAACTTAAATGCTATTTTAGTTGTTTTTCCCCTGCAACTTCTAATGGTCTGAAAGGATTTTTATAGCATTTTAAAATTCAAAAGACTTCTCGTCTTTTTCTAATTTTTCGTATTCTTAGAATAGAAAAAGCGTTGTAATCGTCATAAAATTTGAACTCGGGGATTTTGGTAGATCTTCATATTTTACGTATTCCTTAGTGCGAAACCCCCATTTTTTGGAGAATGTCTGTCTGACAGTGACAAGAGTGACTCGAAAATGCCTTGAGCTAGATAGATGAAATTTGGCTTTCAAACTATGCTTTCAAATTTGTAGATTTCTATTCAATTTTGAGCAAACTCCGTTCACATAACATCGCTACATGTCCCTGCAACTATAACCTACCGGTTATTTAAACTGTATAAGAAAACCCCCGTTTCGAATAAGTCGGTTTGTCCGGCTGTTCGAATATAAATAAACACGATAGAGGCATAAAGAAAGGAGTTAGGTAAATAGGTATAATTCCGTTAGTCGGGCGCAAATATCGCCAATTGGGAACCAAACGCTCTATGAATCGCCAAGTGAAACGAATGACAAAACAATCAACGAAATTCTATATTATTTGGCGATTTTCGCTTGCGCCCAACTAACGGAAAAGTACCGGTAAGTAAATTTCGTTAGCACGAAAGTAGAAAAAAGATTAACCGAACATTCACGGTTTAATAGAGCGATGATGTCACGAAACTGGATTCCATTGCAAAATTTTGGTATTTACGTATTAGACCGTTCAACTTTATCGTCAAATTTGAAGTTGTCGCCAATGAGTTGCTAAACCGTCAATTATGGCGATTCGGCTATGGTGTAATACGCTGATCTTTATCGCCAAATTTAAGTCCGTCGCCAATGAGTTAATAAACCGTTGGCGGACGTTGGCGAAGACGGTCTAATACGTAAGTGCCAAATTTTTTTGTGCTCTATACATGCAAGAATTTGTAATAACGCAGTATAACAATATCTTTATAAAATCAAAAATATGTATAAATAATACTACTTTAATGTCGGATAACTAATTGGAATCTTGTACCTATTCAATAAATATTTTAGGCCAAATGCATCTAAGAGATGATTATCTATTGGCCTGTGTATTCCTGTGCATCTGAACACGAATTCTTCGAAATAAAAGTTATATCTGAAAAATTTAACTAAACTTAAGTATCACCAATATCCTCCAAGAATCAACTGGTCACCAAAGGCGACTAGTAAAAAAAGTGAGTGTGCGTACAACTGTATTTCTGTGTGTAGGTGCTTTACAGACCAGATTGTATCACTACAGGTTCTATATTTGACATATATATGTTTTGAAGGATAAAAATAGCATTTGCGAATTATATTTTTAAGAAATTTTAATTTACTAAAACTTAAGCAGAAATTTGATAACTTCCTTGATATTTTCTGCTAAAATATAAATACACAAAATTTGGATTTTTCACTGTTTCAAAGTTTAAAAAAAATGTATTTTTTAAATACCTATTTAAAAGTGGTATACAATTTTCCTAAATATAAAACTAAAACATTTTTTTTGTTTAATTTTTAACTGGCTTTAACAGGTTTGAATGTCAAGCGGAAATTCAAACTATTTTCATTGTTACACCAAATATTTAATCATGTCTTTTTTTTTTACATTTGTTGAAAGCTAAGGAAGAGTTTTTTTTAAACATCTGTATTGTTTATAAGACGAATAAAGTACTGAGATTTCAATTCTGGGAATGTTAGCAATTTGAACAATTGCACGTTTACATGTTTAATAGCGTTTTGGTGTTAGGAGTTTATTTTGCATTAGGAAACTTTATGAGTCCAATGAATAGAACACTAGTAAGAGAACTAAAGTAGCACAACTTTGATACATGACAATTTCATGTATAGTCATGTAGTTACATCTTCTGAAACCAGTTAGTGACCAAAAAAGGTTAGTTTATTATTAAATAAGCTATATCTTTCGTATTTAAAATCTTTATGTCAAATGAAATCCGGTGTTTTGGTTATTTTATAGTTGTTTAGATTTTCTTTAAAAAATCATAAATATATGCAATTAGCCATTTCTAATTAAATCTTAACAATGAAAAATAAAATAAAATGTAACTGATTTACTAAAAATATCCATCTAACAACATAATTATCCTCACTTCTAATAAAAAATTAGGCTTAATGCTAATAATATTAAGAAGTTTTTTTTATGTCAATTGATTAGATATATAGCTTTTTTATACGAAAGGAAATTTTATTTTGTATTAAAATAATTTGATTTGAAAATTATATAATAGTGGCTTTAAAATGACTATTAAAATTAACAAATCACAAAAATTGAACAACAAAGAAATAATAATCAATTCTTCAACCAGCCGGTGTATTATTACCTCTCGGCAGTATGTAATGTATTGGTTTTTGAAAATGCAGTTTTTTACAATAACGTTTAAAAATTTATAAAACAGTTTTCATTTTTTTCATTATCAAACGAGAACATGATATTGTTTTTATTTGAGGTTTTTTAAAGCCAAAAATCCAAGGGGAGAAAAATGGCGATTTATCGCTTTTGAGGCTCCAATTTTTTATTTTTAGAGTTATAAGAAACTGATAAGGAAAATTGTCCTGTTTGGAGACTTATACCCAACAGAAAGTTACAACTTGCCGCGAATGTTCAACATGTACCTTATTCTCCTATCTGGCCAATAGTCATCGTTGAAAAAGCATTGAGAAAAAATTGATAATGAAAGCTAAATAGTTAGGAATATATATATATGTGTGTACATGCACGTTTTTTTATTTTAAAAAAGTATTATTTTTCTAAAAGTTGACGATTGCGTAATACAGTAGTCACGTAGTCATTCTCAACCAGTTTAAACCAAATTTTTGTAATAAATAAATAGATGAAATTAAAAAAAAATTAAAAAAATATCGTCGTAAAAAAAATTTACAGATCGAACGAACAATTCTGAGATGGAGGGGGGAAACCACAATTGTTTTTCTAAGTATCGATTGACTGATCTGATAGTAACGCGATTGCTTCACAACGGTTTAAATTGATTTTTCACGGGGGAAAAAAATCTAGTTTCGAGATGATACAGCAGGATTTGTTTTTAAATAATAATGTTCTCACATGATAGCATGCAATTTGGAGTAGCAAATTTCAATTATTTTTATGAATTTATTTGATCCATTTGTATAGCAAAATAAAGTTCTTTCAGTGAGCCGATAGGAATTTTTTTTAAAAATGAAAGAATAAAATGAAATCTGCTCTGCATTTTTCACTGTATCATATCAGGGCATCATTTCTTAAACGGGCAAGCACGTGCTCGTGCAAGTTAAATTATAATTTCATATTTATCTTAATTGTTTCATTGAATGAGTCACTTGAGCATTGCAAACGATCCAAAAAACTTTGTCTCGCATTTACTGTTTAAAAAATATCCCATTTCCTGTTTATTTCATTTCATATAATTACGTGCTTAAAATGACATTTTCTAGGTTTTATTTGCTGTAGTTATTAAATTATTTTTTATCAGAGCTTTTGTAAATGCAATGGCAACGTGTTATTAAAAGTTGATATTTTGACATGCTCATGAAAATAATAAAATTTTTATTTTTCGCCGACAAATTTTTGTTGACGCCAAAAACTTAATTCCCCAAAACATCATGTTCTGACATGATAATATATCTTATAATTTCCAATGCATTACTAAATATTTTATGATTAACTTAATTTTGGATGCGCCATTTTTCACAACCTTATAAACTAGGAATTATCATCGAAACTTGCGAAAAGTTATTTATTTATTTATTCTTGAAATCTTATATCATGATGAGCAATCGATTGTTAATCGAAAATTGATCAGTTTATAGAAAAAATTTGGATGTACTATCTATATAACTGTCAGATTATTCGATCAATTAGTTTGTCTATCTAAAGAAACCTGCCTCTTTAAACCACTTCTGAAGACGTGGTAATAAATGTTTGAATTATAGGTGGTATCTCTTTTGTTGCCGTTTTTGAAGAGTAAACTGTGCTGGTGTCACGAGCGCTCTTTGCATCAAGTCGAGATTAACTTTACTATTATGCATGAAATGAAATTACTTATTTTGAGCATGAAAGCAAGTTCGTAAATATTACTTTTTTAGAGGAAATAAATAGATGCAGTTAAGTTTGCTTGTTACTTTATCTTCTGAAACCAAAATAAAAAGCATTTTAAATGAGCAACCGACTGAATAATATGAAATTCTGATAGAAGCTTAAAATTTACCATAAGTATGGAGAAATACAAATGTGACAATCATGCTGTATAAAATGTCAAAAAATTTCTCAGGAATGCAAATAGTTTAAGGAGTTTTGCTAAGGAGTTTTTGTAATATACTAAAAGATGAATAAAAGAATTATTATAATTATTAAATTATTGAGGAAAAAGAAAACAACTTCTTAAAAATAAAATGGGGTTTTCAATAATTAAATCAAATTTTTATGAAATTAAAGTCAAATTATTCTATCTTTAGCTAGTAAACAGTACAAATTATATGTATAAAATTTCATTTATTTATATCGCATTTTTGAGGCAATTACCTAACGTCTAGATAATATAAAGGGGTAGAGACCGTTTTATAAATAAGATGATTCTGAGTTGAAACCTAGTGTATGTCGTAAGTTTTATGAAAATGTTTATTGAAGTATGGTTTGATAAACATGTCATCAAAATGATTTTCTTTCATAATTTGAAAGTTGAGATAATAACGCTCCAGGAAATAATACAA